>JACDJE010000330.1:571885-681450 GCA_016647715.1 Pavo muticus | reverse complement strand
AAAAAAAAAAAAAAAAAAAAAAAAAGCTGCTTACCTTTGGAAGACCACAGGCAGAAAGAGATCTCCAGTAAAATACCCTTGCCTCCACTGCCAACTCTTAAATGAGGTCTGGGAAGAGGTGAATCCTGACTCCACCCCATCCAGTCACTCCAGTGCATTGCATGCACCTGAGCTCCCCTGGGTTGACCCTGCTTTCCCACCAGGTGCACAATCTCTGTTTCAAGCTGAGACTTAGCATTTCCACTACACAAGAACTCTAAGATGGATAGTGATGATTGTCTGAAAAAAAGGGAGAATGTCTTCAGGGTTTATCTATCCTATAAAGATCAAATACCCTCTTGTTTTTCTGCTAGCATTACTTCCTGTGACTATGAAAAGATAAGGGTCAGCTAGAGTAACATTGTAAGATGTGTAAATTAGGACAACTGGGAACTAAATCCCAAAGAGAGGTAAAAATATCATAGTTCTCTATCCGCTGTGATACAGGATATTTCTTACAATTTTGGTTTCTAATAAGGTAAGTATGCAAAGAAATATTATAATCATCATAATATTACGTAGTAAATATTTTCAAATTGATTTGAAACAAGCTTTTGTTTATTACCTTTTCATTATGGAGGAATTTCACAAAGCAGAAGTAACCACCATGAAATTCTACTTAGCAGTCTGAAGGCATGAGAAGTTAACTGGAATTAGCTGAGAAGCAGAGCTCCTACCTACAATTCTTGAGAGCAAGAAAGTATCATAAAGCCTGAAAGCACCCAGTCAGTCCAGCTGACACACCAGCACAGGCTGCTGAAAGCATAGTTAGAAACAGTGCAAACTTCCATTCCTTGCTCAGCAAATATACTAAATTTTGTACTTACAATTGGTTTTCACGGTAGGCAGAGTTAAATCTACTTATTTATTTAACTTTTGTTTATGGCAATTGAAATAAAAACAAAACCCGTCTGATGCAATTCTTACAAGTTTTCTGTCCGTTTATTAAACTGTGATCAAGGCTGAAAATCTGCTAAAACTTCAATTTTCAAAACAGAGCTATAAAGCACACATTTCTCATCAATTAGGAAAAGAGGAGAAAGGCTGAATATGGTTCCTTATTTCCATGAACTTGGTAACATGGAGTCCCTTGCACCACTTAAGGTAGAAATATTTCTCTGTGGGAGAAGCCATAGTATTAAAATAGCAGCACCCTCCTCATTTGAAAGAGGAAGGTACTGTGACATTCATACATGTCTACTGTTCTAGTGTACCTTGCAAAGGTGTACATCTTGCAGGACCTCTCATCTAAGTAGCAAGTAATTAACCTTTCTCAACATCCCTCCACAAAATTTCGTATCGAAATACGGGTCTCAAATAATTATTTATTTGTCCTACACTGAGACTGTCACAGAAATTCTAATTTCTGATTAGAAATAAAGGACAAATAAAAGTATATTTCTGCTCTCTACACAACATGAATTTCTAGCCCTTTCTGAAAATATTTCCCAGTTACTTAACTAGCAGTGACACACAGAGGTACTTCACAAAAATCTACTTCCACCCCAAAGATATCCAAAGATATCATGGCCAGAAGCTACCGTAACTTAATTTGATTATATTCTCACAATCTGCAGCTGTGTCAACACACTGAGATCAGGCTGAGCTCACTAGGTCATATTAACTGTTTCTCTACCAACATAGTAGAGATTAATTATATTTCTGTTTTTATATTGTTTGCCAAAACTTTTAGATTTATGACTGTTGTTCTCATTCTCTTCAACTATCATTTTTTTTTTTTTAATCTAATAGATGAAGCTATTCTGAGGAGATAGTCAAGATGATGTTCCCTTTACCATTAAAAAGCATAACCTGTGGACCAGCTGTTTCCATCAGTTCAGCAAATAGACAGTGAGGCCTTAAATTCATTATTTTTCATGCCAGTAAAAGAAGATAAATTTTACTTTGCGTAAAACTTTTCTTCAGAGCCAGCACTCTATTATGTCTAGAATGCTTGTGCTCTGTTTCATATACTCAGAGAACATGGTATTACACACATCTCTTAACAGTCCTGTGTTTGTTCTCTTGCAATTACCCATCGAATAAACAAAAATGTTTAATGTACTCCACACCTACCATGGAGTCATGTAACATGAATTTCAAAACCGTATTTTCTGGAACTAAAATGCAAAGCCAATTTTTTTGTTCAAAATGAAGAGAATTTTTTGAATTCCAGCTAAATGATTTTCACCTGTAGCTGATGAAGTAGTACCAGTAAGTATGTAAAAATGCTGACCGATAAGGATTGTGCTGAATAGTTACTACTAGAGCTTATTTCAAACGACTTCTTTGAAACAAATCCATATGTTTGTATCCACATTTTAATGAAGTTCTGTAGTGCTGAAGTCCAAGAGTTTTGTTTGGGTCAATCATTTGTTTTCAGTGTTTAGTTTTCTTTCTCCAGTGTTTGTATTATCCTCCTAGAAATTTCACTCTTTTCCAGGTTCATTATTTCCATTCCAATAAACATTTCTGCCTGTTTCTCCCTAATTCCCAGCCAACAAGACTAATTTATTTATGACTGTCTTATATTATTTGTCAAAAGCATCTGTGATTACATCATCAGTGAGGTCAGCATAGTTCTGAGAATATATTTTCTCAGCTAACTGTTCTGACTGAAAGACTGCATTTCTGTATGCAAATTAAAAATGCTAGAGAGGTATTTTAAAATTTGGAAGATATTTTCTCACATATTTCACCTACATCAAAACTTGGCCTAAACCACTAAATAAATAATGATGAGACAACCAGTCTTTCCAAGTAAGGAAGTCTTGGCTTCACTGTGGAAATATTGATAAAACTTTACATTCTACTGAATGTTTTTCTTAGAATGAGGATCTTTTAGGTAAGTGCTGATTTTGATAATTTTCTAAGCAGTAGCTGCTCAGTGAGACAGAGATGATGCTTGGAGTATGAGGGATGCAAAAGAGAGCAATTTATTTCCCCCAGGAAATATTTAAAAAACAAAAACATTTTGGTTCATCTCTTACACTTCATTAAATTTAAATTAGGGGAAAAAAAGTTTCAGCAACTGCAATGACTGGCCATCTGTCCAAATAATAGCTAGGAATGAAAATGCACTAAGAAATAAAAATACACTGACCCCTTCCCATCAGTGGTTTCTGAGAAATATGTAATGATGTCTCTCTGATCAACACTGAATGATCAATCCATTTCTATTTACATAGGATTTGGGGGCAAATTCATGCTTATAAGTAATTATTTGTCTATGTACTATTTAACTGTTTAAGTGATAGATTTTTCTATAATATTCATTTAAAATAATTTAACTAAAAAATAATTAAAAAAAAAAACAGAGTATATTAATTCTTCTCTACCATATGAATTTATCCAGCAAATAGGGGAAAAGGTGCACACAGTAAATGTACTTATTGTTCAGTAAGTACCTGCCTTACTGCAAGGAACAAAATAGACAAAATCAACCATCTAGACTCTACATTCTACCCCCTAAATAAATCTTCCTCATTCAGCACGCAGACTGAAAACCATTAAGGAGTGGTACAGACTGTACCTTGCCAGCTTTTTTGAAACTGGCAATACATTTTTATGCCCATGACAGAAAAGAGCTAGTGCATCACTAGTGTTAAATACACTGTAAAGAAAACATGAGGGTGCTGGGGTGTTGGAAGATCCTAAAAAGTCTTTCACAATCATTGTGTGAAAAGAGAACTTTGGCAATCATTGTCTTAGTTCATTAACAGCTCAAAACCATACTGCTGTGAAGTTCAGGGTTGGGCTGACCCATCGCAAATACAAACTGGATGATATTTCATTGCCAGAAGGAACTACTAAACTACTAATGCTAGTTAATATATTAGGGCAATCTGGTCTGCCCTAAAGACTCTGGTCTTTGAGTATTAAAGAGCACTAACTCAGGGTTGGCTGAAAGCAATCAGAAGAATCTTGTGGTGTTGGTACTGAATTAGAATATTGGTAAAAAACTAATCAACAGAGTTGGAAAAAAAAAATGAAAATGAGTTTATTTGTGGAAGTATTTCATGTGGAAATGTCAGAGCAGGATTTCTTAGCAAATATTTTGTTTAATTTGTTTCTCATTCTGCCCAGGTCATATATGGAATTAGTACAAAAAGAAGAGCAGGAGATAGAAAGAATGAAAAATAATCGGAATGATTATAACCAGATTAGAGAAAACATGGTAGCTAGGATATTCATTTCTATTTTGACCATTTTTGCAAGATTAGTATAGCAGTTCCTGAAAAATGTATCTTAAAATTGTATACCAATTGTTGATAGATAAAACCATAAAATTACACAATGAAAGCTTTGGCATGTACTTCTCAAAGGTATGCTGAAATACAAGAAGTGTAGGGCAGTCTGTGGTAGAAATAAAGGCTGAGACAAAACACCCAAACTTCAGATAATATCAGTTAAACTGATTTAAATTTACACCTGCTGAAAATTTAGTGTCTGAAAGGAATATATTTTCCACTAGTAAATAGTGTTTGTATTTTGATTTTTATTTCACACATCTCTAGAACTGGAAACTGCAAATATTTATCTCAGATATTTTGTAGCCCACGAAAATATGCACTAGAAGCATAATTGTTTCACATTTTGCCCCATTATTGACAGATATAATTATACTTGTTAAGCACCAGATTTTAAAAGTTATATACTCAGTGGAACTCTCTAGTGAGACAAACCAACCATAAGCTTGGTGAGCCTGCTTGGCAATGTCAAGTTGATGTCTATGTCTCTAGGTAGATGATGGATGTAAGTCAATGTCTTTATTATATAGACAAGTCAAATGGTCACTCTGACTGGGAAAATAAAATGAAGTCTAAATGAAGATATTATTTTGAGGGAGGCTGGGGGAAAGATGCATTAATTTTCATAACTTCCTCTGGGCAGCTTCAGAATTCTTTTCCTGTTGGTGAACTGTATTGCAGTTATGCAAAAGAATACATAGGTAACCATCCAAAGAGAAAGGATCACTGCAGTGAAGCATAAAGATTCCCGCTAAGCATTATTTGAACTAGGAAAATTGGACGGGGCGGTTGTTGTTTAATATTTCTTTCTCATTTTTCCTTAACAAAAATAAGTCAAATAAATACATCTTAAAATAATCTAATCTTTCATTCAATGTGTATATTTTCTTGTGCCATACAGCATAAATATTGCCGTAGGTTGATCAGTGATATGAATTTCTGAGTTCAGTTTAAATAACTTCAGATTGTCTTTAATACATCTATTCGCTATTTTGAAGATTCACATTAGTTCTTAAAAGTGTTCAGTATATGAACTTTTTATAGGAATCCAAACAGAAATGAAAAAGAGAAAAAATCTTTACCTACCTTCAGTAAAACAAAAACACTTGAGTATCCATGCTAAGATAAATCTAACCTTATCTTTCTGCACAGGGTGTTCTTAGTGATAATAATGGTGAGTAATATCACATTGTCCTGCATTTTACAATTCCAGTACAGTAGTAAAAGGTTGCACAGAAAGAGAAGTCATGGTATCTTGCTTTACTGTGCTGATTCCTGTCTTACATAAATTAGATTTACAAAATGTACTGTATTTGAAAAGGAAGTTCTCCCTGACCTGAACATCTGTGTGAAGAAATATGCATTAGCTGTTTAAATGAGGACTCAAAAAGAATTTAAAAGATTCTTAAATTTCCACCTAAAGAGAAAAAAAAATGTATTCATAAGAAGAATCAAAATACTTCTAATAATCATGGTTATGTCATTTATGAAGTAAAATTTGGATGTTGAAAACAGTCTTTCTCTTTATAATTAGTATTTTGTACTATGTGCTCACTTGATGCTAAGTTTATCTGGCTAAGATTAACATGACAGAAATAGTCTTACAAAAAGCTATGTCAACCCAATAGTGCTTTCTGCTTCCAGAGAACAATCTACAGGGTAACCTCTTCCCACTCAGCATCATTCCTTGATTTATCCCAGGCTCAAAGGGACAGAGATAAACGATAAGAGTATCACATTTAAAAGTATCTGATTACTCTCCACACCTGGTCTAAATATTTTTGAACTTTAAAACTATAAACATTTATTAAGTCTTTAAAAACATACTTATGCCTTCAGGAAAATAATTACTTGCTTTACTAAATCTGGCACAATCTAATGAAATCAGTACAGCATAGAAAGCCCTTGAGATATTCAAACTATAAAAATCACTATGTGCAACCTGTAAACAGTTTTTCAGCTGGTATCAAAGTTAGTTTTAAAGGACTTAGCTCATCAATAAAATAAATCAGAAGCACACTGATTTCATCTTTGCCACACTAGAACTGGAATTAGAATTACAGAAAAGAGACAAAAAAATGTTTTGATGAGTAAATGAATATTGGATCTGAAAAACTGTATTGGGAGTACATTTATATGATGCCATAATATCACTTTTACAAAGTGACTTTTGCTAGAGGGACAATTTCAGATAAAGCATATAAATTAGGATGCCCCCAAGGCACAGTTTTTCATTCTATGTGAAATCTAGAAAGCATTATATGTCTAAAAGAGTCTGTAGGGACAAACGAGCTCATGCTTAGTTAAGGGGAAAACTGCCATAGGGTTGGAATTTAGATACATGATCTTGATACCCAGCAGGGGAGCAGGGCTGATATCACTAGTAATAAAAACTCATCAGACTCAGCATGTAGTTCAGCCCTAGGTTGGAAATGTTAAGTGACACTGACAAAAAATGTTCCCAGGGTCATCTGGAGAACTGTTCAAAGGCAGATGTGACCTCTTTTAGCTCACTGCATAAAAGTTAAACAAAGTACTGTAAAAGAAAAAAGATGATGGAAAACTATCTACATATGAGAGCACAAGGGTGTTCTCAGTTATAATTAACTGACTAAAGGTAATACAGTCAAAAAGCGAACTCTGACCTCTGCGTCCACGCTTCGGGTAGAAATCTACTGAAGGCTACTGGGTTATTTAATTTTATTTTATTTTTTATTTTATTTAGAACAAGAACTCTAGCTAATGAAGCTCCGTAATTATTCTGAATTAAAATGTTAGCTAAAAAGGCCTACAGCCTACTCTAATAACACTTGTCCATAGTTATTGCTCTATGATTGGGATAGAAAAGAGCAGCAAAGCAAATAAGACAATGGAAAATAAGAGGTATAATCCCCTTTTAATTAGATAGCTTCCTAATATCTGAAACAGAAAATCCAATGGGATTATTGCAACCACTGGTGAAGAATTTACATTCTCTTTTATCACACAATTATGTGTAAAATTTTCTGTGCAGTGGCTTTGTTTATGTTCTGATTTTAGCCGGGACAGAATTGATTTTTCTTCATAGTGTCTGATATGATGCTATGTTTTGACTATAGGAGAAAAATAATGTTGATAACACACTCATGGTGTCCTGCCAGCAAAAGGGCCTGGGAGGCAAAAGGAGCTGGGAGGTGACAGAACCAGGACAATTGACCCAAACTGAGATGTCCCATACCATATGGCATCATGCAAAAAATTATAAAACGGTGGGGAGTCAGCCAGTGGACAGCCACTGCTGAGGCACTGGCTGGGCATGGGTTGGCAGGTGATGAGCAATTGTATTGTTCATCACCTGTTTTGTAAAAATATATAATTATCATTACTATTATTACTTTCTTTTTCTCTTCATGCTCTGTCTTAGTAAATAGTGATTTGGGTTTTTTTGTTTGTTTGTTTGTTTTGTTTTTGGTATCTCAAACCCATGAGTTCTACTTCCTCCTTTTTCCATGATTCTTTCCCCCATCACACTGTGAGTGATTGACTGCATGGTACTTAACTGCCTGCTGGGGTAAACCACAACAGTCTGGAGCCTTCCCAGAATTTCATCGGTTTTAAAATCAGTTAATATTTCTCTTTCCTCTATTATTGTTCTCGCCCTCTGTTCTTCTGTTTACTTTTCTGTTTCCATTCTGTTCTTTCTCATGTCCATACATGCTTAGCTAGAAGACTACATGGCAAAAATAGTTAGTTTTTACATTTTCTTCACCAAAGCATTCTGGTATGTAGTAAAAGAATCATTTTCAACTCCCATTTCTTCATTTCTCCAGAGTTAAAGTTAAGTAGCTGCAGAGTAATTTTATATGTCTGGACTGCTTGAAATCAAGGATTTATTCCAGTGTTTCATTTTAAGACCATAAACACCACGGGTTTCAACAAATTGTTTTTAAGAAGTGGAAGAATAACAGATGTCTTGTAGCCATTACCACCAACAGCTAATTTGGCTAGTAAAGTCAACATTGCAAAATCCCTTTGTGTCTATAATTATTACATTCATGTGATTACCAGCAGTCTTTGGCCAAGCATACCAAAGTCAATCATAAGAGCAGGCCACAGACTAATGGAAATTCTAATAATAAACAGCCTTTGCTAATGTAAACTTTGTCAGACTTAAGAAATAACTTGAAAGTTATTGACTGTAAAAATGGAAAGCGTGACCAGCCTTTGTGATGCTTGAATTTCACTGAATTGAAAAGTGGAGGCATTTTTGGACACATTGTTTAGAAATATTGCTGGTAAGTCTTGGTTGTCAGAGATGAAATATGTAAATGCATGTTAGTTAGAGTATAGAGAACTATATGGACAGCAGATCCTGAGGTAAATAATTGTATTCCTGGATGCAGAACTTAAAATAGTATTAGAATATGACAGTTTAATCACGGCTTTGACTGGTACATTTGCTGGCAATATAGTCTCCTGTGTATTATTCAGTAATGGAAAGGTTAGAAATGCCTATGTGCTTGACCACTCTATGTAAACATCTGTCTTACATAGGCATTTACATCAGCAGCTGTACAGTTGCCTAGAAGCAGGCGAGATCTTGTTCTCCAAAGTTTCTTTGGACAGATGCTTTTCCAGTCCTAGACAAACATCATGTGATAGAACTGAATGCTCAAGATTTTTAAATAAACACCAGTAATTAGCATAATTTCATTACAGGTCCATCTCACCATTCCTCTAAATGTCATTTTGTACAAGATTCACTTGTATTTAGTTATGTATTAGAGACTATACTTACATCAGTTAAATAATACCTGCTGGCTTTTTTTTTCTTTTTTGTTTTTCTTTTTTTTTTTTTGTCCTCATGTAATGCAGCTTTCCATGAATGCATAAAGCACCAATATTTTGTAGAAGGCATATGCTGGACGACCTCTCATATTCACGACTCCCCTAAAATGTCCAGCATCAGTTTCCAGTGTAAGTGCAAAATGACTTCTTATATGAAATCTCTTGCTGCATCTATTGTCATTTCTTCCTTTCCTTAATTTGAAATGATGTTGTCTGCACAAAGATTTTTCCATGCCTTGTGAATGTCAAGGACCACAGTGTTTGGGGCAGTGCTGTGTAAATGCAGCTTCTGCATTAAGTTCTAACCTAAGTTCTTCATGTTAAAAAATGAGTTACATTTTTGTTTGAATGATTTCTTGTTAGTTGTTTTTAATCTTTCTGTTCTGACCAATTTAGTTTACACTGTCCACGTTTTTTTGTCTTGATTCTTTTTTCTGCTGCTTCTTGATAGCTTTAGTAGTTATGCTCTCCTTTTTTCTGCTTTCTGACAAGGATCCAAGATGGAAGCGGCTGAGCTCTGGAGGTAAAATATTCTAGAGGTTCAAGTTCTTTCAATATAATTCAGTCTATGTCACATCTCTCCTTTGCTTCCACAGCAGTAGAAATCAAAAGGGATAAAGACAAAGCATTTATAAAACACCATGAAAGTAGAAGTAATTTGGGCTTTCTGGAGAGAAAGAAGAAGCAGAGCAGCTTTTGCCTGGAACACATAATAATTTACTTAATCTCTATGCCTTTTATTTTTCAGAGTTTTCAGGAAAATAAGAAAAATTGCCATAATAGATAGAATAAGCATATTCAATAGCCAGTCAATTATTCTCCTTATTGTACTGTTCAGTGGTACTGGTCTTGTCAAGTACATAGGTCGCTCTGTACTTACTGTAATGCCTCCTATTTATCTCCGTGGAAACTACAACAGATACAAAGAGCACAGTAACACTATTTGATAGAGAAAGTTCTCATGTACAAAACACTATTTTTCAACATAGTCAATTCCATTAGATGTGCATTTTTGCCTGCAATGAATGAGAGCCTGCATGCTGCATTTGTAAAAGTCTGTACCAGTGGAGGTGATCCACTGTTCCACAGCTGCTATGATGGCTTTATTACTGGGAAAAGGTTGCTCATGCATTCCATCTTTTATTATCCCAAACAGACGGAAGTCAGACTATATGATGGGTGTGATGTAGCAGTGAGAACTGATGGTTTGTCCAGATTCCAGGAAATCCAGAAGTCTCACTCCTTTCCTAACCCAAAAACCACTACACATTACTTTACCCTCTGAGATCTGTATCTTGAACTTTTTCTTCAATGGGAAATTCACATGTTGCCACTCCACAGACTGCCATTTTCACCCTGGCTTATAGTACTTACTTCACTTCTCATCACCAGTAATGATGCAATCCAGGCAAATGCCATCTTCAGCTTTGTATTTGTTCAGTAGGTTCTGAAAAACATGCAAATGGTGTTCTTTCTGTTCCTGTGTGAGCATTTATGAGGCCAACTTGGCACAAACTTTGCGATATTCTAGTGTTACCACCAACATTTCCAATGCATTCAAGCTTGTATTCAGCTCAGTACACAGTTCCTTGGTCATAATTTGCCAATTCACATGGATGAGTTGATCAAGACACTCTTCATTTCATGATGTGACAGCTGTGTGTGGAATGTGCCTTGTCTTTCATGTCCCTACCCCCACTGCTGGCAACACTCACCACCTCACTGTCCTTGCATCCACTGTTTTGTCTCCAGAAACATTCAGCAAGCATCAATGAATGCCAGTGAATACCATTTTTTCTGTATAGAGGAATCCAATGACACACTTTTGCTTCATATGGACTATGTCAGACATCAATTTGTCAGACTGCCCCCCTGCTGCCACCTGTCTTGTGGCAAAATTTAATGAAATATGGGTGGGAATGTTCAGCCTCTACTGCTATACCACCACCATTCACCTTTGATGTTGTGTGCCAAGATAATAAAATAGGAGGCATTACTTTTGGAGCAGCTCACATAATTTTGCGAATTTAAAGAAAAAAAATGTGAAAAGAAAGAAAAGAGGTATTATTTATTAATTTAAAAAAGTGTTTTGATATGTTATTCTGGTGATCAGCCCTGGTATCCTAGGAATTAATCCTGCTGAGGGATGTCTGATAGAGCCAGGTGTTAACAAAAGTGTTTCAAAATGGGCATTAAGGAAAATTAGAAGCCTGAACTCGGCTGAGCTATGCTTTCAGGCCTGAAACTGGTGTTTTCTACAGCTGGCACTTGGCTTTCAGCTGTTCGAACCATCACTGAAATGTGAGTTGGAACACTGTAGAATAGCACTGGGAAAACTAAGCTGTAACTTTACAGCTGCTATACTGTGCTTCTGGGTCTACCGTAGCAATGCAGTGGTATGCAGTGTATACCTCAGCATACAACAAAGTACTGAAATTTTCTTTGGGCAAATTCCCTTATTATGTGATGAGGTGGATTTTGATCAACACTGCAGGCGCTGCTATGTATGGTCTGATTGTGGACAGAAAAAAAAAGGCGGTTTACAATTCCAGCTAGCATCGTTACAGATAATCTTTATAGTGATTCACAGCGTCCACTTAATCCTAGTGTTAAACACAAAATAATTGTATGGAAGGCAGCTTTTTCACTATTATCTGTTCAGTGTCAGTGTTCATGTGGGAAATTGTGGTACACTGTCAACAGAGAATTTCTGGGTCTTTTTCAACAGCATTCAACGTGCCTACGGCATTACTAAAGCACAGGATCTTCCTTTCAGAGTCTTAAAATCTTTTATTAAAAGGCAAATTGTAGAAGAGCAATGAATGGCTGAGGAGACAAATGAGGGAAAGAATTCCTTTATGGGGCCAAATTCCTTTATGAGTCCATCCTCATAGCTATTTTCATGCCGTGATAATTCAGAAGGTGTTGTTGTAAAGAATAAATAAATATGCATTTGCACATCTGCCTAGGTGTCTTTGATTTAGCAGTCTTACTGTTCCATCAATGCAAAAATAACATGAACAAAAATGCATTTCTCTCCCTCTTCATTTCAAAAATTTAAAATCTTCATATAGGTCACCTCAGAGCTTCCTCTTTCACTATGCTGTTGTCCAGCAAAATTATGAAAACAACATGATGATAACACAAGAACAATAATCACTGTTATTCCTGGAGCACTAAGAATAACAGCGTTTATTGTCCTTGTTCTGACATTGTTTCTCTGTTACTGTTCTGACTTAATGCTTTGTGCTTTTACTGTTCCCACCCCAGTGAGCCTTCAGTGCACATTTAGTTACTAACCCTTTAAGGGCCAGAAGCCCTGTGTTGCTGTTGCAAAATCTAATGCAGTGTAAAATGAGGTAAAATCCTTCTCAGATCCTTGTGACAAAGAGGTCTTTGGGGGGGCCTCACATTGTGCAAATTGTGGACAGATGGAAATTTGATGTAATGAAAGTTACCCCAGGGGAGCATGTCAAAAATGGGAAAAGAAGGAAATACACTGGAAAGCAGGAAGTTTAAAGACTGCACAGTGTGCTTTATATGCATAAATATGAAGAAGGAAGACGTTCCTATCTTAGAAAAGAAGTTTGCATCAAGTTGTGGTCAGAGAAAAATCTGGGGTTAGTTGCGACACGCAGGAGAAATGTATGCTAGAACAATGGGTAATTTTCATTCTGACAGCCTTTCTTTAATAATAAGGAGAAAAACAGTCCAATTGCGCATGTACAACAATATAAACGACTGATTTACATACACGCAGAGGCATGCACGCACAGGTTCTTCCAGTTTTTACAATGACAGGAGATATCAAATACCCTTATCTCAAATTAAGAGAAATCACTGCAGGGAGAAAGCGTTTGCTGTTCCTTGTGCAGATACATAGGCACAGGGAGCCAATGAGAACAGAATTGTGGAACAGACCCTTATTTCTGCCTCTCTTGTCATCTTCCGGTTCATGGTGCAGAGCTCCCCCTACACTCGTTTTTATTTTTATTTCATTTTCCCTTTCCTCTTTCTTTTTCTTTTCCATTTCCTTTTCCTTTTCTTTTCCTTTTCCTTTCCCCTTCCCTTTATTATTTTCCTTTTCCTCTTTCTTTTCCCTTTTCATTTTCCTTTTTCTTTTCCCACCCTTTTAGTCTTAGCTGTTCCGATAGTAAGGTTTCAAGAGAAGAAACTCTATTTACTCCTGCATGTGGCAAATTGAAATCTTTTTGCATTTAATAAACATTATTTCAGCAGATTAGTTACCATATATTTATGTAAAATACTATAAAAATAGGATGAAAGTACTTTAAAATAACTGGATGTGTTGAAGCCCAACAAATCAGAGTTTGTATTATTCTCTGTTTCCTATATATTTACTTCCTTTACAAAAAGGGGGAAAAAAAATCCTTTGCTTTGTTTTCCCCACACCTGTACAAAAATCTACCTTCAATTTAAGGATCAAAATTTATGGGGCAGGTTCATAAGGATTCTGACACAGAGCTGTGAGATGCTTGATATTTCATACTTTAAAGACTTTTGACTTTTGTAATTTTAAAGATTAATTTTGTCAGAGGGAAGAAGTTGCAGAGCAAAGGCTATTGTTGCTTGTGTACCGTTGTAGATAGTAACATAAGACTAACTTAAAAGTATGTGATCATGTTGTCCTCTAGTGGCTGCCCAAGAGAATATCCAACTATAAATTTCACAAGAAATGTTGCTGCATTGGAAATTAGTGAAAGTCCTGGCAATTCTTGATTCTGCAACAATTTGATAACTGGATCTCCAAATATTCAATCTGTGTGATTTCTGTTATTTCTGTTCTAGCAACAGACCCTGCAAGCCTCAAGCTTATTATGCAAGTCCTGAATTACACCTCTTAATAATACCTTAAACACTGCTTCCAAAGGGTCTTTATGGGGAGCAAATGCAATTCCTCACCTGTGAAGTTAAAGTGTTTTTTCTTGGAGAGGACGCCTACAGTAGTTGATGGTGAAGAATCATTTCTGTTTCTTGGAGAGCTCTGTTCTGAAGCCCACTGGGTCTGATGCCTAACTGGCAACTGAAATACTCTACTTGTAGTGAATAATAATTTATTAGATATAATAAAGCTCTTTTGCTCCATTATTTTAAAACAGAAGTGCCACATACAAGACGAACAAAATCTAAAAAATTAACCATGCATACTTCTTAATATAATGCATGTTTAAATTACACATCAAACATCCTACAGGACAGAGATCTCTGAAGGTAGTTATCTTTCTCAGTGGGATTTTTGGAACTTGCAGGGTCTCCATCAGCCAGCTAGTAGTATCTGCCATTAGAAGACTGAAAGTTGAATGAGGCATTACACAGGCTGCAAGGCCTAGATATTCTATATATTTCCAGTAGGTAAATCTACCAGTTATTCAAGCCACGGTGAAAACTTTTCATTGTAAAGCAAAGGCAACAATGAATGTATTTCATCACCGACCTTGAAAGGAAGTTAGAATGCAGTTTCTCATCTATCAGTAAATAAGTACGTCAGTAATGTACTTTATCTTTCACCAAATGGTGACTACTGAGGTAGAGAAGTTAACTGAGTCACACCTCAAATTTGCAAAGCTGAGGAACAAATGCACCTCTAAGTTATCTGCCGTCTGGATCTCTGGTTGTCTTTTGCCAGGCAGGGAAGCATTAGTGATAATATACAAACAGAATAAAAGAAACAATAAAACAATCAGCAATTACTTCGCAAACATACTTTATTAGACATCACAAGATTAATGCTAATAATATTTGGAGTATGTGTATGTGAAGCCATAGAGAAGTGCAGAGCAGAGAAAATTATAATGGAATGGTGTGGGGTCAGGTGGGGTGGAGTGGGGTGGAATAGAACGGAATGGAACAGAACAGAACAGAACAGAATAGAATAGAATAGCTCAGCTCAGTTGGAAGGATCCTTCAAAGATCATCTAGTCCACTTCAGGGCTAACCAAATTTTAAGCATATTAATGTGGGTATTGTTCAGTTGTTTCTTGAACACTGACAAGAATGGGACATTAACTATCTCACTAGGAAGTTTAAGGGTTTGACCAACCTCAAGATAAAGAAATTTTTCCTAGTGTTCAATCTGAATCTCCCCTGGGACAGCTTTGCACCATTCCTGTGCATCTCGCCATCACAGAAATAGGAGATCTGTACCTCTCCATTTACTCTGCTCATGGAGTTGTAGAGAGCAATGACATCAAGCAAGAAAAAAAAAAAAAAAAGATTTTTCTGGCCACTGAGAAAAGTTGGAGTAAAAGTTTTATTATTTGAATTTTTGCATTACAATAAGAAGGCAGCATTAGCAGAAAGTAGAACAGATCTACAAGGAAAGATGCTCTCTAGTCATTGGACATTGTTTCACAAATAAGACAATACTAATGGAAATCTAACTATTTATTCCTTTATTTGCCAGGTTGGCATGTAAGAATATTCTTGTAGGAATAACATAAGGTTTTAATTTTTTGTGCTGTAATGAGGAGCTATTGTTTTTGCTTTCACTAAGGCATTTCTAGAAGATAGCTTCTGGATTCTCCAAAAGTATCCACACATTCACATAGTTAGAGAATGCTGCAGGACGACATCAACAAGCAGCATAGTTTAATAACCTTACAGCACCTCCTAACAGTTGCTTAGCTATTGTGCTCGTCCTGCAAATTACATCTTGGTTTCATTTTGTTTTCTCTTGACTTTGGCAGCTGAGCCTATGTTAGAGTGCAGACCTAAGGGAACACAAAGAAACTTTGACTGCTTATGAATAGCTTTCTTTGAGAATTGCCATAGATAAAAATCTTCCCTCCTCCCACTCATGATCTGAAGTGTTATATTACGCCCTGTATGTGACATTGCTTCCAGCTGGGACTGTCACAACATGATCATCACTCTGTTTTGAGAGTACAAGACCTGCAAAATAACAAAACTAGTAATGGATTTCAAGCCATTACTCTCCTATTAAGTAATCTAAAAACAGGTCCAGGAAAATGCTGTGGATTTTTGCTTCTGTTCCCTCTCCCCTCTGTGTCCTGCTGCAATTGGAAGAAATTGTTTGTCCTCTTGAAATCAAAGAACCAATAAGATATACTGGTTGCTTCTTATTTTAGAAGCTCACAGACTGATAGACAAAGGGATATAGAAATTACATAAAATTCAGAGCAATTCCAAACACGTTGAGAAACAGAACACAGGAAAATGTAACTTTAAGAAACCTACACTACATCTAACCCAGACACACAAGCAAAAAAAACATTATGAAAGACGTGCTGTGAAGGTGCACAAAAGGTTTAACAGCATAAACCTGGAGCTTTAGGATTAACAAAGCTAGTTGAAACACTTCTAAGCATACTGTTTTTCAGTAAATTCAGTTTAAATTTTTCAGTGAATCATCACGGAATCATAGAATAACCTGGGTTGAAAAGGACTTCAAAGATCAACCAGTTTCAACCCTTCTGCCATGGGCAGGGTCACCAGCCACTAGATCAGCCTACCCAGAGCCACATCCAGCCTTGCCTTGAATGCATCCAGGGCTGGGGCATCCACAACCTCTCTGGATAACCCGTTTGAGCGTATCACCACCCTCTGGGTGAAAAACTTCCTCCTAATATCTAACCTAAACCTCCCGTCTCAGTTTAAAACTATTCCCCCTTGTCCTATCACTATCAGCTGATGTAAACAGTCATTTCCCCTCCTGTTTATACTCTCCCTCCAAGCACTGGAAGGCCGCAATGAGGTCTCCTCAGAGCTTTCTCTTCTCCAAGCTAAACAAGCCCAGTTCTCTCAACCTTTCCTCATAGGAGAAGTGCTCCAGCCCTCTGATCGTTTTAGTGGCCCTCCTCTGGACCTGTTCCAAGAGCTCTGAATCTTTCTTGTGCTGGGGACCCCAGGCCTGGACAAAGTACTCCAGATGGGGCCTCACAAGAGCTGAGTAGAGGAAGATAATCACATCCCTCTCCCTGCTGGCCACCCCTTTTTTAATGTATCCCAGGATATAGTTGGCCTTCCGGGCTGCAAGAGCACACTGATGGCTTACGTCCAGCTTCTCATCCACCAGGACTCCCAAGCCCTTTTCCGCAGGGCTGCTCTCAAGGAGATCTTCCCCCAGGTTGTATAAACACCTGGGATTGTCCCAGCCCAAGCGCAGCACCTTGCCCTTGGCTACAGGGCAGAGTTACAAGGAAAAGTTATAAGGAAAAATGACTTGAAAAAGAACGATCAGGTGATCCAGTCTTTTGAGAGCTACCATGAAGAAACAAATACTGATGGAAATGAACCTCCTGCCTTCAGCTTTTATGCAGAAAGACAGTGCAGATCAGAGGGGCAGAAGAATGTCTCTGACTGCTTGTCATACTCCATGAATTCCCAGTGCAGCTACTCACCGGAGGTTTTTGTTGTACAGTAGGAATATGAACGTGCTTATGTACATGCATGTTCATTTCTAAGCCAGGAAGAAATTAAATTTTTGCAGATAGTAAAATGTAATAATTTAAATTATAACACTGTAAACAATATTTCTGATATCTAGAGATAAGCATGCATACAGCCCTAGGAATCTTAGAATTTTTGAAACTGTGGAATCCTGAAATGACCCTGAGCTTTGAAAATCTTTAGTCTATAGAATTATGAAATCTAGTTTCTGTGCCCTTCATCTTTTTTGATGTTTGTCCTAGAACTTCCACAACTCAAGTCATATTTTCAGTCAAAAAGGCCAGGAAGAATCTTGGATGTTGGAATGGATAATACATGAGTGATAGATGATGTTCATCTGCAGTGCAATCCTCTTGACAGTTAAGATATTCAGAAATAAATGGTTCAGAAGTTAAAGCAAGAGAAGGAGATGGATACTTTTTTCCATTGTTTTTAATGTTGAAACTGAAGTCCCCAGAATTCCATGATATATTTAAGAAAGATTTGTTTGTTTTCCTTATGGGGTAACTCAGAAACCTCATTGTTTATTCGGAGAGTTTCCCTTAGTTTTTGATTGTAGTAAACTGAAAAAATGAATGTTTGACTATGTCGTGGGTTTATGATTTTTTGTTATTGGTATTGCACGTTATAACATTGTGTAGTGCACTGGGAGTTAAAGAGTTAATGCTCCTGTTCCAGGGACTGCCAGTATTTCCAGGTACCTGGTTCTGGGAAAAATGACACACCTCAGGGGACTTTGCATTTCTGTTTTCCATTCTGAGGGAAAGATAAAACTGTTTGCAGATCACAAGACCCCTCTCTTTCCCTTTCTGCTCTTCTTGGCAGTGTGTGTTCCCTACACATCTCGACTTCAGCATTAGAATAAGGCCTTCGGCTTTTTGGACATTCTCTCTCTCATTTTATTTGATTTATTAACTTCAGTTCCAGTTATATTGTATTATACTGTGTTACCTTGCATTCCTATATCTTTTCTAGTAAATTAGATTTCCTCCTCAGATCATTGACACTGTTCTGTTTTTAGGCCAATGTGCCTACCCTTTCCCCTTTCCCCTTTCACGGGGCGTGGGTCTGTGAGTCCCCCAGCCCCACTAGTCATGGAACCAGGCCAAACCATCCTGTAAGCCATTGACAGACTACAGTACTTTTACTCAGGACACTATATAAAAATACATACTTCTGTTTTATAAATTATATATTGATTTTTGAAATAAAATACAAAAACCTGCCTGGAACTTAAGTTTACTCCATGTTTAAATGTTAACTTCTTTTTGTATGAATTAAAACTCAGTGAATATAATCACATATCATAAATCTGGTGACATTTGGTTCAAGTATCAGTGAACTATACTGTTTTACTCTATTGTATTAATATCTTCTTACAACACTTTAACAGTTTTCAGCCCAGAATATTTAATGTTATATTACAACAGATGTAAAGAAGTCTAATATTTTGTTAATTTCATTTTAAGAGAATATAATAAGTTTGCTCCACTTCTTTTTCAGAGACATACAAAACCGTATGGCACATATTTTAAAAACAAATATTTGTGTTATCCACTGCACTGTAAGTGTATATTAATCAGAATTAACTTGAAAAGATTTAAAAAAAAAAAAATCCCCTGATACAGAGTGGTTTAGGTAATGTTTACGGAAGAGGGACACCTCTAGTTATTTTCTTTATTCAGCTTAAATACTGTGTATAAATCATACCTTTTCTCTGATTTTATATTATTTTTTCCATACAAAGTGATTTATTTCCTACTCTAACTATCCATGAAATCTAATTTTAATTAAAAAAAACCTATTTAATTAGATCTGTAGCAACATTAAAAACATCTTTAATAATTCGGTGTCTCGCTCCAATTTATAGGAGGGAGATGAGGTTCTTTTAATGTACGTATATCCAACGTGAGATTAAGAAACAACGGTTCAAATGTTGGTCCAACCAGTTTATTACAAATCTTAGTCAGGGAGATGGGGAAGAGGAGGATGGACACTATTACGAATTAGGGTGATGGGGAAGGGAAGGCGGGCAATAGGAAAGATAGGAAATAGAAGCAAGGAGTCTTTATAGGAAGCAAGAGGGAGATAGTCACCATCAGTGAGGTTCGTAGCTCAGTCATTGATCTTCAGTAGTGGTGGGTCGTCGGGCGTTGTTGTTCCATTGACGATGACGACGATGACGACATTTGGATGGTAGTACAAACTTATTTATAAGTCCAAAGTGGTTGAGTCAGCTTTCTTTGGAGTGACAGCTCAAAACCAAAGTGGTTGAGTAAGCTCTTCTTGGAGTGACAGCTCCTGGCTCTGGGATCTCAGATAAGAGGGAGCAGGGATGCCCATCTCATCCTGTTCTCACAGGACACGATGGTATCATTTCCCAATTTTCCCATACCAAGCTGGAGCTATTTAGTCACAGGCCAGATCTTCCACCAGTGACCACTCCTGAGCATTCTCTTCCGGAGGCAAACAGCTCTGGAGGAAGGTGTCTACAAAGAGATGTTGATTTTCACACAGTAGCACCCATCACTCACCTTCTCAATAAATCAGTTAGGGTCTTAATACAAGAAACACCTCAGGAAGCAAGCTTTGAGCCAGAAAAACAAAGAAGGATTCTTACATTCGGTTGTCAACTGTTTACGGGCTGGTTCGGCCCGGTTCCGTGACTGGCAGGGCGGAGGGATTTCGCAAAATCCGCACCTCTGGAAAAGGGAAACAGGGGACCCCAAAATAATTAAAAGCAGTGGCAACGATCTGAGGAGAAACAAACTAATTTACTAAATATAGTATCGGAATGCAAGATAACACACTATAATACAATATAATTAGAATTTAAAAGCTAATAAATCAAATATAATGAGAGAGAAAGATTGTCCGAAAGCTGGGTAGGCCTCACCATAATGCTGAGGTGAGATGCGCAGTCCGGTCGAGCAGCAGGGAGAGAGCCTGATGAAGAAAAGCTGGTCAGATGACCTACCAAGGCCTTATATCTGTTCCCCCTGAGCAGAAATGATAACAACACAGTGAACAGGCTTCTGGGGAATGTAGTTCTTCTTCTCTTCGGGGACAGGTACCCAGAACACTTTAACTCTCAGTGCACTACATGATGTTATGATGTGGAATACCAATAACCAAAAATCATAAAACCATGACATTGGTTTGTTACTGTTTTGCTTACATACTCCATATAAAACAGCACAGATTTTGTTTGTTGTTCTTTTTTTTTCTTTCCACTGACTTTCAGATATTCTATGGAGAATTGGGAGTAGTCAATGAAATTTAGCATGCTATGTCTTATCCTGGAAAGAAAAAATCATTCAAGAAAATTAAGGGGTTGCAATGGATAGGCCTGAAGACCTCTAACTTTAGTTACAGTAAACAGCATATCAAGCAGAGAGATCATAATCTCTGCAAAAAACACTCCAGTAATCTTTTGAAGTTAAAGAGGAACAAGAGCTACTTATTGGCACTGTTGCTTGAAAGGTGGCCCCTCTGATGAGGCAGAAATCCATTGATGGTTTTTACACTACCTAAAATCTGCCAGATGTCAAACCTAAAATTATGAATGTTATAATGCATTTCTAAAATAATAATATTATTTATAACAACAGCGTATTCAAATGCAGAAAGCAATCCTAGGCAACAAAGGCTCATGAGTAATCCTTCCCTTTTATTACTTGCCCAACACACTCTTCACAATATTTCCTTTCTTCTCCTACAAACCGAAGTACCATCACCATCTATATGCAGTGTGAGCCTAATGCCAGTACTGCCACATTATAAATGTGTAGCACTAGAAATTTTAAATATTATTTTTTACATTCTATCAACATGAAAAGTGAGCCTTCATTCTCATTTACGGTTCTACATCTACACAGTCATTCTTCTTATACTGTACAGCAGGACACCATCACTAATACACAACTAACTTCCTACAGACCTTAAATTACCTCGGCTGTGTTCTGAGCAGAAGTCCACATGACAGGAAAAACAGATGAATTTTCAAATGTGAGCAAGTTGTTTGCTGTGCTTTGCTGAGAATAAACTTCTTTTATCTAATGTCAGAACAATAGAGAAAAGGAATGTATGGAATGGTTTATAATTCCATGTAAGCTTCTTAAAAACTAAGGGAGATATTTGTTTCGAAAGCTGAGAAATCCAAAAGCAACTCTTTCCATTCACTCAACTAATTGTTTAAAAAGTAAATAAAATGCCTGCTAGATGTATATCTCTTAGATTCTTTATCCATCAAATTATTTGATTTTTTTTCCTCCTTCTAGAGCAACACTGAAGTCCACATTTGTGTTTGCAGGGAAGTAAGGTTAACTTTTAACTTGGCTGAACTCCTGGCTCTGCAGATCCCTGTGTTTTGTAATTTGAAGGTTGGATTTAACCTGGCTGAATTTAGTGTTCTCTATCCAAATAACATAGGACCTGTCTGACCTTTTAAGTGCAAGTCAATTTTTGTGCCGTCAGAAGAAGCATTGTTGACAATAATATTCACAATCGCAAGGAAAAACAGTTTGTCACAAGCATATCACTGAAGAGGAATCAGAGAACAGTCAGCTATAAGTGTTTTAACTGGATTCAAAGAGTCTCTTTTACATAGCTTCAGGTTGTATTCAAAAGCCTGCAGACCTACAGTGTTCACAGCTCTCCTCCAAATTTCAACAAGATCAACAGAAAAAATAATAATAATAAGAGAACTGAGATTGAAGTGTTCTAAATGTTTTAACCTCCAGGTCATTTACTTTCTGTCAAATTCAGTCACATGTAACTGGAAAATATATAAAAATAATTGCCTGTTTCCTTTGTCCTCTACTCAGCACAAATTCCTAGGCAGATCTAATATCAAAATCATCTGGTAAAGAACACTGTATTAACACATAATACCTTGAGTATCTCATAGCACATCATAAACATCTTTACTTTTCTATTAAGAACACTGGGACTTTTGAATAGAATATCTGACCAATAATCATTTCTAGCCAGAATCTCAAAGCAAAAGCAGCTTTGTTTTGGTCTGAATAATTGTTTGCAGAATAAGAGAATCAAGTATCCTGTTTTGAGAGAATTCTAGATTATGAAAATATGCTCAGGTTTCTGTTTGCGACTAAAAATACTAGTATGCAAGCAAGGGAAAAAGCAAACAAGGAACCCAGTCAAGAAAGAATGACCCAAGATGTTCAGCACATAAGTGAGAGAGAGTTATTTTTATGAAAAAAATAAGGAAAAAAATTTCTGAGCATCTGAGAGAGATACAAATTGTGGAAAATCTATTTTATTTCTCCCTTCACTCTAAGAGTGATCCAAGATTATTAGAAATCTCTATATTCTCTTTTATGCTCTCTTAATTCTAAAATAAATGGTTTTGGACCATTCTTTCTCACATCTATACATTCAATCAGTGAAATGTCTGTGTATATTTTAATGACATCATACATTCGGTCTGAAACTTTACTGAATAATATAAAACACAGCTTGCCTGACTCAGAGTAATTTTTTGGCTCTGTATAAAGGAGGACTCAAAGGAAGATTTAAGTCAGTGGAAATTTTGCAACTTAGCTGACATAATGAACTAAGATAGAATTTCATAACTTTTTTATTTTTTTTAAGCTATTTATTCAGTTTTTTGGTTCATGACCTGGCTTATGTTTTGACACATCTGTTACAGACTGCAACCAGGGCAACAAGCAAATGTTGAAAATTTCATAACACTTAAGGAATGTTTAAATATTATTTGTGGGAACACCCGATAAATAAAAAAAGGAATTTTAAAATAAAAACTGGTTAATTTAGGCCCACAGTCTACAAACACGTATTCTGCACATTCTTTTCTTTAATAATGCAAGATGTTATATTCACATGAAAACATTAACTATTCTATAACGCATATGATTTTAATATTATTGGGTTCTTTAAAAAAAACCTGCAGGAATAGGATACATTTCAGTATTAACTTTCACGCCAAATAGACAATGTTGACAAAAATTTCCATTCCATAATTGTAAACATGGACTTTTCCTGTCAAATGCTCCATTCAGAAACTTTTGGTTGAAATTGAACTGCTTTGATTTTAATAGATCAAGATACTTTCTTTTTTCCTTACTGTACTAAAGATACTTCCATTAGGATCTGTTGCAGCACTAATTTGTCTGCACCGATGTTTCAATACTTTCTTCTGTGATCTGTGTTACAGTGTTATCTGGAATTTAGGCTTCTTTCTGGAGTAGATCCTGTCTGTGAAAAGATACATGGAGATTAACAATTCTTGTTCTGATTTGCATCTGTTCAATCTGTAGGGATACAACGAGGTGCACTGTGGGCATTGCAGTCCAGCCTCTCTTTTTATAGATGTAAACAGATGTAAAATGAACTGAGAAAACCACAATGATGACAGAGAAAAAGCTCTAATAATTTTAATCAAAATAACTCACAAATATATAATAGCTTCAAAATGTCAACTACACAGAAAAGTTTGTTTTCCTCTTTTTTTTTTCTTTTTCTTTTTAAATCGTAAAAAGTGAAGAGTAGATTTAGACTAGACATTTGAAGAAATTCATTTCTGTGAGGGTGGTGAGACAGAGAAACATTTTGCTCAGAAAGGCTGTGGATGCCCCCTCCCTGAAAACATTTGAGGCCAGGCTGGGTGGGCCTTTGAGAAACCTGGTCTAACGGGAGGTGTATTTGCCTATAGCAGGGGGTTAGGTGATCTTAAAGGTCTCTTCCAACCCAAATCATTCTATGATTCTATGACAAATCCATGAAGCTGTTATCGTGGAGGTACTATTAATTTTATTTATTTGGCTTTTCAGACGGTTTATGAATATTAGTTGTTCAAACAATATTTATGGTTTGAAACAAAGTGCAAAACATAATAATAATCATCATATCCAACTGCAGTTTCCTGACAATGATTTTGTTACTTCATATGAAGCTTATCTTCCTCTCTAGGAGAAGAGAAATAGATTTTAATGGTTCGCAGCTGCCTTGGGCAGCAGATTATATTCTTCAAGGTTTCTAATCTCTTCACAGAAGGAGACATAATGTACTTTCAAAATAATCACATTTTCCCTGCTTGGGTAACAGTTACGACAGCATTTTATAATACTTGATTTTTTCTTTTTAAAATCTGATTTGTTTTATATCTGCAGTTGTGCTCATTATTTCTAGAACACATTATTTCTAGAGAACTTGTGATGAGAACTTATAGGGAATATTCTCAAATAGAACAAATACAAGCTATTAACTCAATAGCTAATAAAGATTTTAGCAATACATTATCATTTAATCAGTAATAACATTCAGGATTTCAGGTGGTTCAGAGCTCACTTACAAGTTGCTGAAAGCACAGTGTTACCTTCAGATCAAGACTTGATTTTTCTGTTCTTTGGAAAACTGCCCCAAACATATGTTTGCAAAACTCAATTCTCATTTTCTTAAATACCATTTATATTTGCAGTTAAGTCTCACATATTTCTACTACATTAAGAACTTGTTTTCTCCCGGTACTTTAGAAGCTAGAAGTGAAAAGGAAGAAAAGTGCAAAAATGTTGGAGGTTCACTGCTACAACTGAACTAGACAGCTCTGGATATATGAAAAATGATGTAAAAGGAAAAAATTCAATGCATGCAAACTATCAAAAGGAGCACCCAAACTAATGGCTAAGTGTGTATGTAAAATATTAAAGAAACAGAGATCCATAAAGATCACATGCAGATACAGTGTTAACTGCAGCTTCAGCCAGGCAAAAATACACCTTCTTTCCTGAATTATAGCAAAGAGCACGTGCAAAAGCCCAACAGATTAGTGTATATATGAGAAAAGTATTCTATTCAATGATCAGAATGAAGTGGCTTAGTGAAAAAAAAAAAATGCAGGTGAAATGAGGATGAACCACATGTGAGTTTTGTTTGCATGTTTTCCTCAAATAGGTATTGTTTTCTATATTCCAAATGTAGAGTGCCCCATGGCCAGTTGGTACAAAAGAACTTACTGAGAAACAAAATGGAGAAGATATTTTTGCCTTTATGCGGTGTTTATATCAAAGTAAATTTTTATGAGTTTCACAGGAGAATGTAAGCATATAAAGCATTTTTGCAACTTGAAATACCTCTTCCTTAGAAAATATGTTCATTCTGGGACATATTCATGCAATGAAAAAGGAGTTGAAGGGATTTCACTGAGCAATTACGGAAGTTCTTACAAAAATATTAGGAAATGAAAGCCTTGCTTTTACTGTAGATCAGCCTTGGCTAATACCAAGCACACTGAGGTCTGAATGAAGCAGTTTGCAAAGATCTACTTATCGCTTTTAGTTTCCGAGTCGATTTATGTCAATTTGTCAGAATGAAGGAGAAATACAGAACACTTCTTTTAGATTAAATACAATAAAAGGAAATGAGCTCAGTTGTTACAGTTTACTCATTATTGTTCTGTTCAATACATGTGGTTTCAAACAAATGTATTTCTAGAATTTATTATTAAGATGAGTTGAAAATTCCATGCAATGGAAGACATTTTAGATACAATTACTTATGGGATCTACAGTACTTGAAAACCACCATATCTGATTTCTACATCAGTAATAGATCGCTTAATATTTATGCTTAGTATTTTATGGTAACAGAATATGTAATTAATTTAGTCTGGCAACTACTACAGTCACCGTATAACCTATTAAATATATTGTAGGGAAATACAATACTGATTAAATGAAAAGCTTGTGGTGAATTTGTGTTTCTAAATGTTCATTAAATGTAGTAGTATGTAATGACAAATTAAGTCTATGTTTTTGTCTTTCAGAAATCTCAAGTAATATAATGAAATATAATAAAGGTAATTCTTAAAGTGCACTGATAATTTCTTCCCATATATTCTCACAGCTTTTGTCTCATACTTAAAAAATATTTCAGACAGATACTTTTATTATAATCATTTTTATTCATGTTTAGTTAAAGACTTAGGCAAGACAAATTTTTAGTATGTTTCTTATCTTCCAAATTAAAAACTTTTACAAAAATGCTTCCTTTTTCCAGTAGTATATTCAACATTTTCTAGGTTTAATGCATAGCAAAAAAAAAAAAAAGCTAACTGTTCTAAAGATTATCACATCAACATCACCATCATCACATATCATCTGGTAACACTTTTCATGAAAAATTTTACATTTCTCATCTTTAAAGTTCAGAATCCATAGATCTTATATCATTCTCATGCTGATAATGCACTTCAGTAATTTTGCTGTATAGCAAACATTTCTTTCTGCAAGTATTAAATAGGTAACTGAGCTGGATAATGTCACAAATCAGAGGGTCTATTTTGAATGCCAGGATGTTCTTTCCATTAATATATAAAAAAAATGAGTCCAGCATTATTACCAATGCATAACAAATGTGATTCAATGAATAACTGCAGTCCCTTGTGTACAACTGTGCTACTGTAAGTGTAAAATTTCATTCACTATGTCTTACAAAATGTAAGACATACATTTTATCTTCTTTTTCTAAGGTAAGAATCTTTTAAAGTAATAAAAAGAAACAAAGGCAACATAATGCCAATGTATCTCTGTTTCATAATCAAAGTTCTTAGAAAAAAAATGAAAATGGACATTGATGTAAATCTTAAAGGTTTTCAAGAGACAGTTTTCTGATTTTGTTCAATATCTACAAAAATGCTCAGTAATATAAGTGAGCTGCTTCTGTGTTCCATGCACTCTCGCTCATTGTCCTCTACCAAGCGTTGTCAACTTACAATTTCAAAATCATCAAACCAGCCAAAAATCTTTATTGTCATAGCTACAGAAAGATGAATTGTTTAGTGCTTGATTTAACTGAGTTAAAATTTAATTGATTAATGAAGAAAAATCAAATAGTAGTTTTGTGTTCCAAGGATTGTGGGTTTTTTGGTTCATCAGGCTTATTTCAGTATCAGTTTTCCCACTACACTCTTTGTCCTCTGACATTATTTGAATTACATTATGAAGAAGTAGACCTAGGCAAAGGAAGTTCTCTTCTTTACTGGAGTTCTTTTCTTTAGCACATCAGTCCACACTTCTAATGATACCTAGAGACCATTCACACATTCACTTTGAGGGTTTTTTTTATATTTGACCCACAAAATTAAAAACAAACAAACAAACAAAAAAAAAAAAACTTAACATATATTACAATGGGACATCTTGAACTGTAAACGAACAAATTTTGGTTACAGTCTTGTAACCATAATTTTTATGTGGGTGATCAGCAAAAGTTACCTCATCTTGGCTGTCAGTAAAGATTAAGGAGATAGTCTTAAGATACAAAGACTTAGCTGCTGTAATATCTTTTTTTATTAGCTGAGAATGAAACTCAAGAATGACGAGCTAAGTACTCTTTCCTAATCTACAGTCCATACAGATGCTTTAGAAGCACAAGTTAAGTTTATTTGGACTGATTTCTTTTCTGAATATATGAGTGAGCATAGTAATCAACTGCTTCCTAGATTGAATGTTATGCTCCTGGTGACTATCACAAAGTCACTGTAAAAGAAGACAGTACTGCAGAAAAAGATTTTCAACAGCAATCTCATTCTTGATGACTGAAATGGAGATAGGTTACTGACAAGAAGTTATCTTCTCAATTCTTATGATTCATCTTTTCATACTTTTCCTGAAAAAATCCCCAGCAGCAAACAACCCAATTCAAACAGGAAAATCAATTCCTTTAAAATTGTGCATCCATTGAGTAAGCAAATAAGACTACAAAACAAACCATTTTTTAAACTTTACTCATGGATAACAGCTTAAAAATTTTTGAATTCTACATTTAGGTGATAACTCTTCTTGAATGACAGTATTTCTGTTTGCTCAGTATATGGTCTCAAATCCATCAATGCCATCAGATTCTCCTTTTTCTGTTTCACTTGCCATTGAAATTACTATCCATGTTACTTTTGATGATCATCCCCACTTTGTAGAAAAACATGAATTTGAAAATCTTGTTCAATACTTGAAAGAGAGGCAGGCACATACAAACGCCATTAGCACACTAGTAGCTTATTTTCTTGCAAGCTGTGGGGACAAAAAGAGGGAGATGGGGGGAATTAAGTACTCTTTCTTCAGTGTTCCCCTGGTGAACATTTGAACTCCTTTTTTTGTGACAGTTTATTTCTGTGCATTGGTCTAAAAAAATGTGACAATAGGACTTCCTTCCATTAACAGGTCCAAAATAGATTTTTTTTAATTATAAAAAAAATTTCCTTGACATAGATAAAAAATAATCTTATGCTACATATCATCTTTATTTCATTGAGTAAAATGGAAGCAGGTATGTAAGCACGATTTCACTAAACAAATCATTCTCTAGTCTTTCTATAACAGATCCTTTTGCCAGAATCTTGTTTTCATAGCTAAGTTTCAGTGCAAATATCTTCATAATGGCACCAGTATTTATTGTGAATGTGTTGATAAATATTAAAATGTAATAAAATGTGCAGTAGATAAATTTTAAACCAAGATTAGATTTTCAATTAAAATAGTAGCAAAAGGGGAGATACAAGTGGCCATGTCGGCACCTCTGATAAAGTGATAAAGTGGAGGAAGAGGCTCATTGAAAAAGTCGAAAACATCAGCTCTACCATATGTCTTAAAAATTTATAGCAAGATCCCATGACTACTGTTATTAAATGCTGCTGAAAAGTCAAACAAAATTAAAATAATGCAAGGGCCATAATCAGTAATTAGGAACAAACCATCAATTTCTTTTGCCTGAAGAATTTTCAGTACTAAGTGACATCTCTATGAAATCAGGCAAGAATATATCAAAAAAAGTGTCTTTATGATAATTAGTAAATAAATGACATAGGGAAAAAGCATTTGCTTTATCCCTCCTTTACCTTTAATAGATCATTAAATTAATTTTGTTTCTACTGTATAATGCAATGATATCTACTAACTAAATCATTTAAAACATTTTCAATCATTATAAAATTATGTTTCATCATTCAGTGTTACCTGCAGGATAATATTTGAAACATACCTTTCCCCTGACTGAGCAGGGCTGGATAAACGGAGATGTACCAAGTACATTAAGTACTGTAGGTATTAGTATGTCAGTATTTCAGTGAGTTACAAATAATTTTAACCATTTCCAAGTACACAAACTCACCATCATATTATTAACAATAGCTTATATTTACATATTAGATTGTCATATCATTAGAAGTCTCAGTGAGTGTTAATATGTGTTTGGGAAAGGAAATATAATTTTTGAAAGTGCCACAGAAATAATACAGAAACCCAAATCTCATTTTCAAAAATGATTTGGGCTTAACTTATTGTAGATACATTTTTCTGAATCCCAATGGAGCCACTTAGAGGTATTGCTGTATTTAAATACCTCAAAGGTTCATGGACATACATATCGAAAATGATTTTGAAAGAGAACTTCATACAACAGGATGTAGGTATGATTTCTAAAAAAAGATTACTCTTGCTGAATGTTTGTAAATTAGTACAGAAAATTTAACAAACTGTTTCATTTGCTCCTGATCAACATCACACTCCTTTATTTTTACTTCTACTCATTTCTATCTTGAAATATAAACATAAGCAGCTGAAGTTGCTGACCACATACAATGTAGGACTGTTGGTTGAAAAGATCATTCAGTGCTGGCTCCTGAACACTGACCATAAGTTCCGAACAGCTTCATTTTCTAACCTGTTCTACTAAGAAAAATTACATGTAACTTTAGCTCATTCAATCTGACAGCAATGACTCCTAGAAAAGATTTTTTTAAACTACATTGCGGAATACACGTTGCTGTCATAATGACACTATTCATTGTCAAGTGTAATCTGATTGAAGCCATGATCTTATTAAGATAAACTTTTCAGGAAATATGTATTTCATTGAGGGCTGCACTGAAAATGCTTTAGTGTAATATGAGTGTCTCTGCCTCATATTTTGGTCACTGAAATGTCAAAAATAAAAGGCAATTTCCAGAAGCTATACAGTGATTCATCCACCAACATATCTTAGCACATGTTTTTTCTTTGTATAATTCTAGTATGCTATTATCTGAGTACATCCGATATACTGAGAAGTTTTAAGTTGATAAGATTTTAAGGATGGAAATTTTAAACATTACTTGATGTATTAAAAATTATGGATTATAATTGTTTTCGGGAAGAACTCAAATTCATTATGGGCATCTCAGTTTGGGAATAGTACTAGAATGTGAAAAGAAGAAATTTCATAGAATCATATAAAATATTTCAGAAGTTTGCATTCCACATTGTCGGGAGGAAACATCCATGTCTGGATTCACCAGGTTATGAAAAGGATTTTAATTTAATTGTGTTTCAATGATACTTAAAAGTAGAAAGAATCTCAAATATTTTGCTGAGCTTTTGCCAACTGGGAAAATGCATTAATGGTAGAAACAGAAAGCCCAGTATATACCTGACACTTTTTATGCCGAATGTTCATGGAACTGCAACTCAATTGCAAGATAAAATAAGTTTTTCAATTGCACATTTCCAGTCATCTCAAATTCATCTTCTACCAATTCATGTTGTATGTTATGTTTACATATAAATCTTTCCCCACGAGGACAGGCTGAGAGAGGTGGGACTGTTCAGACTGGAGAAGAATAAGGGCTCCAGGGAGACTCAATAGTGGCCTTTCAGTTTCAAAAGGAAGGCTATAAGAAGGAGGGGGACAGACTTTTTAGCAGAATCTTTTGTGAAAGGACAGGGGAAGGTGGTGGATACCCCATCCCTGGAGACACTCACAGTGAGGCTGGACAGGGCTCTGGCAACCTGATCACGCTGTAGGTGCTCCTGCTCATTGCAAGGGGGTTGAACTACATAATCTTTAAGAGTTTCTTCCAACTCAAATGATTCTATGATTCCGTGATTTTTTTTAAATGTAATTTTTAAAATGCATTTGTTGATGTAATAATTCTAAAATAAGAATCGTGAAATCATCTGTATATTTTCATTTACAGTCTCAAATTCTTTCCTGACAGAGTTAAAAAAATGAAGTCGTGATTTAGGTAACATACTGTGATAAAAATAGAATGGATGAGGGAGGAAGATTTGTTTCCTTCTTTAAAAGCACATACAATCTGAATGATATCTGATGATAACCTTCCAAAACAGGCAGCTGTTATCTATCTGAAACATGCATCAAATTAAATATTCTCTCCTGTCCTGTCTATAAAACATATTGTGCAGCATTACATAATTGATACGTAAAGAAAAAAGAAAACTCTGCTGTCACTGAACTACATCTGGAACTGCACTGATGATGGACTGCAGCTGCTGCCTGCCTTTTATGTGAAATGTGATATATAAGTACACAGAAGTATTTACTTCAAAATCCTTTACATATAAAATAATATCTGATAGGAGTATGCACTTCTACTTCATCCCATGCATGGTGTTCAAAATGCTATCCAAAAATGTTAAAAAGATATACATACAACATTTCTAAGGCAAGTTAGTAAAGTATGGAGTCTCCAGGAAGCAGTTTACCTTAAATCATTATGAACCATCAGGAAATTCAGAATCTTGCAAGTTTGGAGCTGAGTTAAATAATGATAGATCATTAGCATGAAAGAAATCAAATACACGGCGTATATTATATGTTACCATTAGCTATTTTCGCTGTTCTTTTAAGCACCATTTAATACTATCCTTATCCAATTGTCTTTTCATGTGCTAGTAGGTAGCACATGAAATTTGTCTTCAGTAGGAAGACAAAATTTTATTCTTATTTTGTATTTCTTCTTCCTTATACACAATATTTATGTTCAATTTGTATTTGTTTGTTTGTTTTTAAAAAAAACAGTAGAGAGAGTTTGCTCATCTTTCTATTCAATCTGGTCGTTCTCACAACAACTAGTTGTTCATACTTTTTGCAATACTTCTGAACGCTAGACAAATAATCACATTCTAGTCTCCTGGTTTTATTTATATAGTTTTCACTTGCCCTCTTGAGAATATCCTTATCAAGCTTCCAGGGAGCTCATAAATATCTACAGTTTATTCCATTACACACATTTGGCCTTTAAACGATAAATCAATGCAATTCAATAACACTTACTCAGAGCTCAATCTATACACTACTTGTTACTTTCCTAAATAATCTTTATAAAGGTCTATACTTGAAAAATATAATATCAAATGTCTCCCTGCATCTGATTTTTTTTAAAGGAATAGTTGAAACCACAAGAGAATATGTAACTCCTGACATAGACAACATTCCTTGATTAAAAACTGAAAAACTGTGTACTTTTTCTCATTTAGAAAGCCATACATTGGTTGTTATCTCTTCTAGAAAGACCAATCCAGAATGTGCACAGTGCCCAAAGTACTGCCTTTTCACTTCAACTATTTGTAAAAGGATATAATGGAGAAAGAATGAATACATTTTTCGGGCCAGCTTTCATGATATCAGAATCATAGAATATCCTGAGTTGGAAGGGACCCCCAAGGATCATTGAGTTCAGCTTCTGGCTCCACACAAGATCATCCAAAAATCTAGCCATGTTTCTGAGAGTGTTGCTCAGATGCTTCTTGAGCTTTGGCAGCTCAGTGCCATGACCATTTTCCCATGAAATTTGTTCCAGTGCCAGCCTACCCTCTCAGTGAAGAACCTTTCCTGATATCCAACCTGACTGCTCCCTGTTGCAACTTTCTGCCATTCCCTTGGGTCCTGTCATTGTCACTAGAGAGAGGAGATCAGCTCCTGCCCCTCCACTTCCCCACGTGAGGAAGTTGTAGACCATGGTGAGATCTGCCCCCAGTTTCCTCCTGGCTGAACAAACCAAGGTACATCAGCCACCCCTAGTATGTCTTCTTTTCTAGAGCCTTCACTATCTTTGTAGCCCTTCACCCTATTCAGAAACGTTGATGCTTCCTTGATATGCTATACTTGCTGACTGGCATATGGCCCTATGTTTTGGCAAAGCAGAACTGTACTAGTCCATCTCCCTTCACTATCATTAATACTTCCTATGAATTCATCCCATGTCATTAAAGGCAAAACATGAGAAACTTATTTATGTGAACTCTCTATTTGGTCAACTGAAAAAAGCTAGCAAATTAATGGCAAATTAATAATCAAGTCCCTCAATGGGATAAATTGCTCTTTGTCTTTATCTTTTCAGGATATCTATATTTTTCCTTTTGACTATGGAAGAATAGAGGCAACTTCAACTCTGATTTAGACAGTGTATTTAGATGCTTAATGCTAAATGGGATTAAGCTACTCTTAAAAGTTTAGGTCACAGTAAGGCTGATGCTTCAGCAAAAGATTTACTTAGCCCTTAAAATGATTCCATCCTTTTTTCTGTGTTAGTAGTTTGAAGTGTCTGGAATTTGAATATATGCACCCAAATACCAACAGTAAAGAGACTTAATTGAATTCCATTTTAAACATAGGTTAATTCCAAGTAATCTGCTTCATTGCCTAATACTTGCTAAATAAGATATTATATCAAGATCATGCTAGCGCTCAGGAAATTGCACAGGAAGTGTAACTTCTGAAGGTGTTATAAATAAAAAGATAATTTTCACAATTTCTCCCTCACACAGTATAGCAGCAGTCTTTCAAAACTGTAATGAGAATAATAGAAAGAAAGATGTCTTCCAAAGATATATTAACCAATTATTGGATAATCTGAAGTGAAATCACCGTAGCTCAAGAATAATAAGAAAATTTCAGACCTGAATGAAAACCGAAAGTAATTGAACTGTTACAGCGAGAAGGTGGCTGTGATATAAAATGAATAGCCAGATTTTTCACTATTTGAATTTGGTATGGATTTTTGCCTGTGAAAAATACTACTAGTTTAGATCTTAAGGATTCTAGAACAATTTCTTGCACACTTCTTTTTGTTGTTATTTTATTTTGGGGAGGGAGGGTGTAATTACATAGCCTTGTTTGAAAACCCTGCTGATGTCACTAGGACATCTGATTCCTGCACTCCATTTTCAGACTGGCTGTACATGTGCATAGATGTAAATAGATTTTTCTGTATCTCCATGACAAAATGTCGTAACTGTGCATTAATCCTAGCTCCCTAGTCAAAAGCCAACACATTAATGATATTAAATGGCTAAAATCACGATAAAATATGCAAAATATTTTCCAAATTCAGTTAGTATTTCAATATTGTCTTTGCTGTAATAAAAGTTAAAATTTGATGTTAAGTTTTAGGGTACCTGAATTTCATTATACCTTGGCTGATCCAAAAATACTAACTCCTATTTTATTATTGTCAGCCCATGAGATTAGGGGTGGATGTTGATGGTGTGGCAGAAGAGGTTGAACCTTCCTGCCAGAATTCTATTACACTTTGTTGTCATATGGCAGCAGCATATGTTGACAGATGGCAGCAGAGGGGCAATCTGACAAAATGGCATCTGACTTGGAAGCGTGCATGAAATAAAGGTGTGGAACTGAATTCTTCCATGTGGAAAAAATGGCACCCACTGACATTCTTCAATGCTTGCTGACTGTACCTGGAGACAAAACAGTGAATGTGAGCACAGTGAGGCGATGTGTTTCAGCAGTGGCAGCAGCAACAGTGGGTCACTTCTGCTGGTGCAGATTTTTACAAGAACAGCATGCCAGCTGTAGTTCATTGGTGTTGAAAATGCACAGATAATGGTGATGGCTATGTTGAAAATAGTGTTTTGTAGCTGAGAATTTGTTCTGTCAAACAATATTATTGAGTTCTTTGTATCTGTTCTAGTTTTCATGGAAATACATAAGAAGTCTTTAGAGCAACCTACATAATCTTGACTTTATGGAACATTTTCTAAACTGAATATAAAGACAATATTGAAGTAGCTTCCTGATTAATAAGTTCCACAGAACAAGAACCTTACCTCATTTATAATAACAGGAATCTGAGTGTTGAATTTCCTTCAGTATTAACATTAATACAACTAGATTGAGATTATTTCTGTTTTATGATGTCTTGGATAAATATTAAGTAAACATTTTTAGTCACAGACTTTCATTTTGTATTTTTAGTGTATCTAGTTCAATTTTACAGATTTTTGGGACTCCTTGATTTTAATGAGATTGCTGAAAGAATAAGTGAAAATTTCAGTATTCACAAAATGCAGTTTTGCTATAGACCATTTCCAAAGCTGATAAACAAGAAACATTCTTAAATCAAATTTGGACATACCAAGAACTACAGCAGGCAGATTTCCCAGAACTTGTTTTGGCACTTTTACAGTACAGCTTCATGATAATTTCTTATAGGCTAGAACACCAACATTTACATATCTGGTATGAAGGAAAATAATTGCAGTGTGTGCGATAGTTCATATGAACAGCCAAAGCACCAAGCTTTTGATGAACTTTTTGAAGCCTAAGGACATAACATTTATGGGAAACCACCTAATGTTTTCTATAAATATATACAGAATATTCTATAATGACATTAAAATGTGATGGAAGGAAATTTAAAATTGGAGCTGAAAATTCAGGCTCATCTTTTTCACTTCAGAATTGTGGTGCAGACGATGAGATTGTAAAATGGTAAGCACTGCACAAAAGCCAATAGGATAATAGATCTAGTAATGTACATAAAAATCATACTTCTTTCAACATTCAAATGAAAAATTTATAAAACTAACAAAAAAAATTTGCAGCAAAATTCATATTATTTCTGTTGAAGTTTGACCTCTCCACAATTACATCAGAATAGAAACCGAATACTATGGTGAGAATGGTAGCAAGATTTTTCTCAGTATGTTCAACTTATGACTTAATGTGTTTTTAGGAAAACATTAGATATATAGGTTCAACTTTCCATGTAATGTGAAAATATACATATATAGATATATAAAAGATCATATGAGAACTTAGGACAATCTTTTTAATTTTAAGACTGTAATTCAAGACTGTAATTGTTGTTTTTAAAAATGACTAGGAAGAATATCGTTAAAATAATATTTTCTTTTGCTATGACAAATCTTTTCAGGCTTGTAAGAACATATTATACCTGATTGGTATTTAATAATTTGTCTACTTCCATAAGTAAAGTAGCAGTTATTACTTCCCGTTATTTGAAAAAAAAAAAAAAAGTTTAATATTTTACTCAAGGAATATCTTAGGAATTGGTTACACTTAAGAACAGTAACTTTTTATGCACTCTTCAAAATGAGACAAGACCTTTTCAGAACAAATTTTTTTAAAGATCTGTTCATTTTTCTAAACCTTTGACTCATTATTCCCGAAGGCACAAAATATTACGTTAAGCCACTTACTTGATTCTGGTCTATTCTAACTATACCTATCTAATCATTAAAAGAATTGAGTTTTTTTCTTCCCTTCCCTTGCAATGAAATTAAATAAAATACATTATCTTGCATTCTGAAGATTTTTATAAATGTTTTATAAAACAATCCAAATTTCAGTGGACTAATCACTTATAAGAAAAATAAACTCTCTAAAATTCTTCAGAAATTAATCAATCATTATTAAAACTAAAAAAACCATGATGGTAGTACCCAAATCCTACCCTGCAATAATAAATAACCTAATGTTGGACTAATTACTTCTCCATCTGCAGCTAAGTAACTGATTAACAGCAGTTGGGATGAAAGCTTAACTCTAAGGGGATATTAAGTACAATTTTTAAAGTTGTTAAAGTTTATTTTATGGAAAATTCTATTTGAATAACTACAACTTAGTGTCTAAATTTTACGAAGAAACTTCTTCAGGAGTAGAGCAAAAAGACTGAGAAACAGCTGAGTGAGAACCTTTCTGATTTGTTACGAGATAGTGACAATAAACTTGATATTAGGAACTTTAGATGATTATATACAGGAACTGAATTCCACTAGGCATAGCCCTGGAAATAATAATACTTTAAAATGGATTAAGGAGTAAATATCTTGAAAAGCATGTAGTAGAATTCAGATATTAATTTAAGTGCTTACAGATAGATCTATAAAATTTCTTTGAAATGATAGACAATCATCAATGATTATAAGAACAAAGTGTGGATTTATAGAAACAGAAGGAAAACAAACAAACAAAAGTAGAAGAGAGAGATAGTGATTCTACTACTCCAAAAATAACAAAATTTCTCAAAATTAACTGCTGCCTCTAGTCGATAGCAGCAAGAGGAGATGTAAAACCTGAAATTGTTGTTAAATTCAGTTCAGCGATGATAGCTGGGGATCTTGCTCCTGGACAGTTTCTGGCCTGGCTTAAAACTTGCATATAGCCAATGAAGACTCAGGCTGTTAAGGAAGGAGGTCGGCCTACTTTGGAAAGTCAGTGATTAGCTGGATCACTGCTCCCCCCCGTTCTCCTTTCTTGAAAATCTACCAAGCTGAAAAGAAGAAAACTCAACTCTTCAGTTGAGAAAAATAGATTGATTCTTCTGGTCCTAGGGAGAAGTACAAAAAGGGTGGGGGTTTTTTTTGGTTTTGTTGGGTGTTTTGGGTCGTTTTTTTGTTTATTTTTAATTTGTTTCAAAGGTTTTTGTTTATGTCAATCTTTTGGTCAGGCTTGTCAGAAGCCTAAAGCCCTTACAGATTAAGTTCATTTTGATTGTGTAACTTGCATATGAGTTTCAGGTGTTTTTCATTTTGGACTGAAAATTCTGTGCTACATATCCTGATTGGGAATAAATCCCTTTTGTCCCAATATTCATGTATAGAACATTAAACTGAGTGGGGAGATCGGGTACAAATTCCTTCTGACCCCTTAAGATATCAGGATAAGAGCGCATTTTTTTACGCCTTATCTTTGGCAAACGAAAATATGTGTATTTTGCTCATTGCTGTCTTCATGGTAAAAATAGGGATCTCTTAAACTTTCAAAACAATTATTTAAACCTACATAGAACACTGTTATTTGATTCTAATCTAGTTGAATGATGTGTAATTATTTTTAGAAAATCCATTGATTTTAGTCCTTAACCTAGAAAATATAACTTTAATAATGATTCCTTTCTATAGAATGAAGAGACATACATGTTATGTAATAGAAGATAGTTACTTAAAGTTTACCTTTTGCAATTTGGCAAGGTAAAAAAGGCAAATCCTTCTGGGATAGTAAAAATATACTCTGAAAATAATAGTCACAAAGTACACTATAAAAGCATTCATTCAAGAAGATAAGAAACAACCTGTCATCATTAAAATATCACAAAATTTGCAGAGGCCAGTATTTCTTCATGTTGGAGGCAATTAACATAATGATTATGCAGCTACAATACTGAGATAGCTGCCTAAAAAAATTTTATTTCATATCATTTTTTCAGTCTCTATTCTCATTTTCACTTTCCTTCCAAAAGAAAAATCTTTCTCAATCATTTTGTGAGCAGCCAAGTGAACCAAAAGGTCAATTAATTAAAAAGGAAGAGAACTTCAGCCCATAGGGAAAGGGGTCCAGTAAAATGCCAGATGAGTTTCTATTAAAGAGGTATAAAGTAAACAGTCAAAAAAACAATGACAAAAATCCGCACTGGTGTCAAAAACAAAAATATAATGAGATTATATGACCTTTTCCTATCTTAAAAATAAATTGTCTTGTCTATAACAGAGAAATGTTGTTTATTAAATAGCAGAAGTATAATTTTCAGTTACATAATTTTATCTACAATTTTCTCAGAGGTCCAGGAAAAATGCTATTTTAATTAGTATTTTGAAGAGTGGGGAAGTAAACTGAAACTTGTTTTAAAGTTTCTCCCCTGAAAGATGAATTTACATCTTTCTGCCATTTGAAATACTGAAAACAACTTTTGGCTTTGGCAACTCTACCTCCAGTCTTCAGTGTGAGCTTTACATAAGATGTAGGAAGGATATGTGAAGCAAAAAGATTTTATGGTATAATATGTAGTATAATATTATAAAATGATTTTCTTCAACTTAGGACTTGTCCCAAAGCCATAACGCATTAACTAGCTGCTTCACGACATAACTGCAAACTGATGGCTGATTCTGTAACAGACATGTTTTGAGCTGTGTTTTTCTTAAGATACAGTAGAAAGCAGTAGTCACAATTCAACATAACTTTTCTTTATGAAATGACTATATGAAAACAGGGGGACTTCACTATTCAGTTTCACAGTCCTTTCAAAATATATTAGCATTTAAAAAAAATGGGAATTTGCACTGCATAATTGCATCTTCTATGAATAGTAAAAAAAATTGTTTTGAATGAATTTCTCAGATCATTTATTCATCCTGGACTTTACAAATGAATTTTCAGCACATTTCTTTTCATACCAGTAATAAATAAAAGCTACACAGACTCTCTCCACCTGTATTTATATGTGTAGGCTCTATCTGTAATGAGTAAGTTTATCAGAAAGAACCCAGGGCCTTGCAATTATTGCTTAGTTAATTATTGCACTGATGAAATAAACAGTTGAATCAAATTTATTTTATTGTTTTTACACTGTAGTTTAAATGGGGACTAATAAAAATGCCTGTTATGAAGAAAGGAGATAGCATTTTGAATCCAGGGGGAGTTTGGTCTGCTGAATAAAAAAGTAGTCTTTTGTTTTTCGAAATGGAAGGTTTGGAACCTATTTTAATATGTCATTGCTGAACAAAATTTCCTTTTCCAAATTTATAATATTATTTTTAAAATAAGAGAATAATAATAAGTAAAACAACAATTCTAAGTATTACTCTAACTTATTATTATTCCTATGGTTCCTTTTAGACTAGCAATATTTTACGGCTATCTCGAGGAAGCTTAATAAGAACATTTCTCACTATCATTCTTTGGCTGCCACAGGTGAATTCAGAGCTATTTTTGCCTGAGATATTAGAATAGATCTGAGGATATAATAATGTTCTGTATTCTTCCATTTGGTAGCTAATTGAAAAATATATGATTTTTTTTTTTAATTAAAATATATTAAGAAGTTCAAGAAATGATCTGGAAAGGTTTTAGGTCCCTCACTCCTAATAAATGGAATCTAGGCTTCTAATTAGATTTCAAAAATCAAATTGTATTTCATCTTAACAGTTCCTTGTTGGGTTAATATTTATGAAAATTTTCACTTCATTTGACATCTACTTCATAACAGTTGAGAGGGATCTCATTAGAGAAACTTGACTCAGTATCTGTACTTATCGTCACTGTAAAAGCAGCAACAAAACCATAAAACAAACAAACAAAAAATCATTTAAATACCAATGGACCTTGCTACTATAGAAATACATTAGTGGTTCAAAACAAAATGTTAGTTTCTGTAACTAAATCCCATTTTAAGAGTTTGTAGGATTGGGTTGGTTTTTTTGTAGTTGTTGTTGGTAGGAGTTTTGTTTTTCTAACTGATTAAGTCTTTACTTGCTTAGGAATATTTTGAGAGAACTTTGAATTCAGTAATGCAATTTAATCTCTTAAGAAATTCAGGAAAATGATCTGTACTGATTGGAAGAACAGAGTGAGAAGTAATAGTCATCAATGTTCATATGTGTTTTGTCTGAATTACCACTTTAATTCCGTCTCTCTTATTTGTTAGTAAAGGGATATTACTGTTAGACATTCTTTCATTTTTTCAAATGACATACACATACTATATATGCAGTTTTATAAATCCTTTCCTAATAATTCTCAGAATACAAGCATGAAGAAAAGAAAGAAGAACAGAATTTCAGATGGTAAATTCAGTGAGATCGAATTATCAAGATTTCATAATCCTGCACAGCTTTCAAATTTTCAAAAACTACTACAATTAGAAGAACTTATAAAATTACCAGAACTTAAAAAAAAAATTAAAATCATTGTATGAAAATTAATATTCCTAATCTTTTCAAACTCAACCTAAAAGTAGCCTTAATCTGCAAATACAGATTTACGCACTGCTTTTAAACAGGTTTTTTGAAATTCGTTTTTGAGAGAGGATGCTTTCTGTTTGGTTTAGTTGTTTTTTTGAGACAAAATGGATCAAAATTTGAAGTAATATATTTACTAATAAATTATAACAATATTTATTAGCATGGCAATATCCGTTTGTCTCGCTCCAATTTATAGGAGGGAGATGAGGTTCTTTTAATGTATGTATACCCGACGTGAGATTAAGAAGCAACGGTTCAAATGTTGGTCCAACCAGGTTTATTACAAATCCTAATTAGGGAGATGGGGAAGTGGAGGACGAATACTATTACTAATTAAGGTGATGGGGAAGGGAAGGCGGGCGATAGAAAAGATAGGAAAGAAGCAAGAATTGCATAAAGCGGGGATAGTCACCACCAGGATCCAGCAGAGGTCCCGTTGTTCGATGGTCCGGGGCAGAGGCTCAGGGGAGGAGGGCAGCAGCAGTGTGGCCGGTCTCAGGCAGCAAGACGGTGCAGGTACCGGGTAGGTCCGGGGAGAAGCCGCGGTGCAAGTCCTGGAGAAAGCAGCAGGTCTCCGGTAGCAGGCCCAGGAGAGTCCGTCAGCATGCAGATATTCCGTAGGGAGGAATCTGATGGCAGACACCTTTCTTCCTCGGGAGAGAGCAGCAGCAGCAGCATGGCCGGCCTTAGGAAGCAAGCAGGTAGAGCGCAGAGCAAGTCCAGGAGAGAGGCGGGTCGTGAGGCTTCTCTTGTCAGGAACCCTCCTTGTTCTTCATGAGGAATTCTGTTGTCAGAAAACCCCCTTGGTCTTCATGAGGCATCTGTTGTCAGAAAACCTCCTTGCTCTTCATGAGGAATTCTGTTGTCAGAAAACCTAAAAACCATGGTTGTTTGTCCCTTTTTTATCCTTCTCCTTCTGTCTACGTGACATTCCTGGGCGCTTGGGTAAGAGTCATGTGCAGCACCTCCTGAGAGGGCCATCTCCTTCGAGATAAGCCCACACAAAAGAGTGCTTTCCAGCCATTTATCGGCTATTAATCTGCAGCTTATCTCCCTTTCGTTGCCACTGGCCTTGTCCATCTGTGCTCTCCAGACAAAGGATTTCGTAACCCAGGCCCAAGACCTGTCCATCAGTGTTCTCCACACAAAAGACTTCTCAACCTCTGGCCAGGGCTTGCCTGGACTTGTTCATCTGTGTCTTCCAGACCAAGAGTTTTTTTCAGTCTTTGCCCAGGACTTGCCTGGACTTGTTCCTCAGCAAACTTTGAGGCAATGGTATAAAAAATAATAATCTCTTACACCGTTATACCAGCTCAAATATTAAAAATAATAACCTACAATGGGACAAATATTAATATAATATATATATACTTAAATTAAATTTGGTTATTTGTTCTTTGACAAAATAAGCATTATTATATACTCTCAGGTTAAATGTATTAAACTCACACAGCATGTAATGCAGCCTGTGCTTGCTTCCCTCAATGAATTTAGTGTATGAATAAAAACATGAGGGCTGCTCCAAAAATAATGCCTTCCATTGTACCATTTTGGCCCACAGCATCAAAGGTGTATGGTGGTAGTATGCCAGAACATGTTGAACCTTCCCACCAATATTCCATTACATTTTGTTGCCGTGTGACAAATGGCAGCAGATGGACAGTCTCACATGGAAGTCACTGTGGAGCAAAGGTGCGTCACTGACTTTCTCCACCCTGAAAAAATTGGACACATGGACATTCATTGATGCTTGATGAATGTTTATGGAGACAAGATAGTGAATATGAACACAATGAGATGGTAGTGTGTTTCCGGAGTGGTGGCAGTGGGTTACCTTCACTGGTGCAGATTTATACAAGCACAGCATGCTGGCTGTTGTTCATCACTGGTGAAAATGCATAGGTAATAGCGGTGACTACTCTGAAAAAATGTATTCTGTTGTTGAGAATTTGCTCCATCAAATGACGTTATTGTTCTCTTTGTATCTGTTGTAGTTTGCATGGAAAAAATTAGGAGGCATCACTTTCAGAGCAAGCTACAGATCTATCTTATGAGTGTACAAGGTGAAAATCAGTCATAAGTGCAAGAAACTCTATTCCAACTTTATGGCATATGCAGTTGTACCCTCCCAGTGTTTGAACCACACACCTATCAGAAAGGATACTAAAAGGTCGAGATGACTCAATTCCACTCCTGCATCTATAGCTGTGTTCGGCATGTGAGGAAATGACTTTTGAAACAAAGTCTCATAGTGCAATCTAGAGATGAACAAATGCAACATATAAATTTACTCTTTGCTCTAAGTTTGAAATGCTGCACACGTAGATTCTTTTCCACAATCGCTGGTCTTCTTAGGATAAAACTCTTCTCCCTGCAGTATAATAAAGAATTCAGAAGCTCTATAACAATAAGGCTGCTCTTTAATGTTGCTATACTACATCAGAAATGCCTTTTTTCTGCCTTGATGGAGAGACCCTTAAAATTAATCTAAGGAGGTACCCAGTCAGCTACTTTGAATTCTGTATTCTGTGTATATATTATTGTGGATTTCTGCATTTTAAAGTATTTGTACAATCCATTGCTAAAACACTTGGCAAGTTATCAAAACATGACTTGAATACTAAATGCTGTTGATTTGACTCTTCCTTGGGTACAGAGGAGTTTAACAGTGTTCTTTGGAATTCCACAGAGTATGAGGAGCACATAGTAATAGAGCTTTATATTCAGTTAGATTTAAAACTGAGAACATTTTATTAATCTACTGGAATAACAAAACAGAATAAATAAATAATTACCACATATCATCATACTGAAACATTTTATTCAAAGCTTAATAATTAAAAGAAATCCAAGCTTCCTAATGCTTATTTCAGGAATTATTTCACAGCCTGGCTTGGAGGAAATGAATGTACAGGCTTTGTGCAGAAAACGTCACAAGCTATAGTTGAACTTTGTTCTTAGAAGTCCCTATTACTACAGTATGATCTTCATATTATGTGATGTAAAATTCTGAATCATATTTTAACAGTATCCATAGAAAAACATAGCTCAGATACATCCTTGCACATTTGACAATGGTGGAGCTCTCTAGGCATAGCTATACGAAGGAATGCCATACTATACCGCTATCTGAGCTACTTCCAAAAATCCTACTAGAAGTAGAAATTGTAAAATCAAGGAATTATTCTTGAATTAATTAGTTCTGCTGAGAAGCTATGTAAGAATCATAGAATCACAGAATGAAACCTGATAGCAGCTATTGAATCACAGAATGAATCATACAGTGAATCACAGAATTGTTTCATTGTGAGGGACCTTAAAGATCAAATTCTAACCCCCTGCCATGGGAAGGGTTGCCAACCACTAGATCAGACTGCCAAGGACCCCATCCAACCTGGGCTTGAGCTCCTTCATGAACAGGGCATGCTGTCGACTGGTTCAGCCCAGTTCCGTGACTAGCAGCGCGGAGGGACTTCACAAAATCCGCGCCTCTGGAAAAGGGAAACAGGGGACCCCAAAATAATTAAAACAGTGGCAACAATCTGAGGAGAAACAAACTAATTTACTAAATATAGTATCGGAATGCAAGGTAACACACTATAATACAATATAATTAGAATTGAAGCTAATAAATCAAATATAATGAGAGAGAGATTGTCCAAAAGCTGGGTTAGGCCTCACCATAATGCTGAGGTGAGAATCGCAGTCCAGTTGAGCAGCAGGGAGGAGAGCCTGACAAAGAAGTGCCGGTCAGATGACCTACCAAGGCCTTATATCTGTTCCCCCTGAGCAGAAATGATAACAACACAGCGAATAGGCTTCTGGGGAATGTAGTTGTTCTTCTCTTCAGGGACAGGTACCCAGAACACTTTAACTCCCAGTGCACTACATGATGTTATGATGTGGAATACCGATAACCAAAAATCATAAAACCATGACACGTGCACACCATATTTGGGCAACATGCTCCTTCTATCAAAGAAGCACTGCAATAATTCAGCACACTGAGTCCAAGTGCAAAGGAATGCTGCTGTTGTATGGGGTTGCACAGATATAACTTAACATGTGATTTCTATGTCAGCTTTCTGGTTCTTCTAGTCTTATCTGATTCCTGAAACTCTCTGACAGATTTCTTATCCATGTTATTTTTCCAAGAAAAACAGAAATATGTATGTACATTGGAGGCAGAGACTCCGCATATTTCTTTAGATTCCCATGGTAAGGGACATTATGGAAGCAGTAAAAGAATAAGGAAAAACATAGTATTAAGGAGTATGCTTATCACAGCATATACAGCAAAGCCCATAGTTGCTTTTTGCAGATCTGCACATCTTATATGAACATCTTCATCACAAAATAATTCAGTCTCTGTTAGTATCTTTCACATTTTTAAAGCAGCATTACAAAGTAAAGATATAATCAATGCATGCTAACACTTCACTACCAAAACTTCCAGTATATTTTTCAGTGTTTTCATAACATAAAGCCTTATAGAGGAACAAAGAGGGAAAAAAAAATGAATAAATCTGCTGAAAGCAACTTAGTAATTTCAATACTGGTTGACCCTTTCTTGCCTCAAGTCAGATCAGCAGCTCAGGAACCTGCTTTAGCATGGGGGTTGTATTAGATGATCTCCAGAGATTCCTTCCAACCCCTATGATTCTGTGATTCTTTGATTTAGTACATTTTCCTTCCATCAGTTAGAGTTGAACCCCAGCCTTGCTCTAGGCTTTCAGCCTCCTGCCCAACGCTGTCCTCTTCCCAGCAGAGAGTGTGTGATGGACAGAATCTGCCAGAAAACTGAGGGCTGATTCTTTCTTTTGTTGCCTCTGAGCATTTGAGAAAAAGTCTGCTGCATGGACCCGAAGCTAGTATTTGTAGGTATGTGTTATAGCTGGATGACTCTAGCAGGTTAATAGTACAAGCTATACGTAGATGTCACAGTTCAGATACCAAATTGAAATACGTTTTCTAAATATATGATGACCCTAATATTTCCTTGAAGAGTAAATTTTCTGTTCTGTGATAGTCTTGTGAGTTCATTCTAAGGAGGTGTAGGTTTTATGTTTTTTTGAAAAGTAAAATTAGTCAAGTACTGGCTGTCAGACAATGTCCCCAGTGAATGAAGAAAGAGAAACATCACTCCCATTTTTAAGAAGGGGAGAAAGATAGACCTGAGGAACAACAGGCAGGTGAATTTACATCTATACCTATGAATGTCATGGAGCAGATATACCTGGAAGAGAATTTAAGGTACGTGCAAGACAAGGAGGTGATCCAAGACAGTCGGCATGGAATCACTAAGGGAGATGATGCCTTACTGATGGGTGGCTTTCTATGCTGGAATGACAGCATTGGTGGACAAAGGAAGGGCAATTGATGTCATCTACCTTGACTTGTGCAAGACCTTTGACGTGGGCCAACATCACATCCTTATCTCTGAATTGGTGATGAGAATTTGAAGGCTGGACAATTCAGTGGATAAAGAATTGGGTGGATGGTCACAGAGGACCAGAAGACTGTGGTCAGCAGTTCTACGTCCATGTGGAAGCTGGTCAGGTGTGGTGTACCCCAGGAGCCTGTCTTGGGATCAGTGCACTTTAACAGCTTTATTAATGACATGGAGGGATGGAATACATCCTCAGCAAGTTTGTGAACTGCACCAAGCTGAGTTCCTATGGCAGAAGAAAGAGATGCCATGCAAAGGTACCTGGACAGGCTTGAAAAGTGAGCCCATGTGAACCTAATGAGGTTCAACAAGGTCAAGGGCAATATGTTGCACTTGGGTTGCAGCAATCCCAGATGTGTGTACAGACTGGAAGGAAAACTCATTGAGATCAACCCTTCATAGAAGGACATGGGAGGTCCTGGTAGATGAGAAGCTGAACATAATCCAGCAGTCTGTGTCTGCAGACCAGAAGGTGAACTGTATCCTGGGTATGGGAGGTGATTATCCCCCTCTACTATACCTTCGTGAGGTCTCATGTGGAGTACAGTGTCCAGGCCTGGGGTTCCCAACACAAGAAAGACATGGAGCCGTTGGATAGGATCCAGAGGAGGGCCACAGAGATGATCAGAGGGCTGGAGCACCTCTCCTACAAAGAAAAACTGAGGCAGCTGGGTTTGTTCAGCCTGGAGAAGAGAAGGCTCTGAAGACCTCACTGTGGACTTCCATTTCTCGAGGAGAGCTTATAAACAGGAGGGAGACAGACTTTTTGCATGATCTGACAGCAGTAGGACAAGAGGGAACAGTTTTAACTAAAAGAAGGGAGGTTTAGATTAGATGCTAGGGGCAAAGTTTTCACTGAGGGGATGCTGAGGTATTGGAACAGGTTGCCCAGAGAAATGAGTGATGCTCCAACCCTGGAGGCATTCAAGGCAAGATTGGTTGGGGCCTTGGGCAGCTTTTTGGGAATCCTACAGAGGGCAGGGGGGCTGGAACTTGTTGATTTTTAAGATCTCTTCCAATCCATGATCAGCACCACTTTCTGCAAGTTCTGTGTTCACCAGTCAACAGTGCCATGATCACTGCACTGCATAAATACTTCAGTGACACATAAACAAGTGAGGCAGGTTACTTGAGAAAATACACATTGAATGCTCTTCCTGACTTCAATATGACAACTGCAGGCTAAAATTTTTTTTAAGCGTCAGAGAAGATGAAAGTTGATCTTGTGAATTCTTGTCCAAGGCCATGTATTTCATTTAGGACTTCTGCCATATACGTGGAGATACGTGGTAATTAATTTCTGTCTTCTTTAGTAGTTAATGTTTCTGAACAGGATGGAATACAAGTAATTAATACTTACAGCATTAAATTACAGCTATCTAATTCCAGATTTTTAGTTTACATGACATGTTGAAATTCATGCAAGCTTCTTCTCTATTTACCACATACATTCCCTCATTCCACTGTATTAGCAGGGAAGCCTACACCTCAAAGGTGACTTATTGGCCCAAGACAGCTGTCTAGCTAGTCAGGGTGTCAGGCTATGAATTGACTCTCTTGCCATAATAAGTGCACCAGGGATGTTACAATTTGGCAGTACATGGATACAGCTTCTGGAACCGTGTCCAGCTTATAGCCAGAAGGGAAGGTTCCTATTAAAATTAATAGCCTGCTTGCTGCTTTTTATAAATGTATTATTGAAATGGTGTTCTTTCAAGGTTGCACAGCTGGTTTAATGCTGATTATGTTTTAAGCCAGAATGGATAATTAAATAGGACAAAAATGAATGTAGGGTTATTCATGACAGAAAAGATGCCAAGAACTGTACAACAAAGGCATCTTGCTGATAAAGCAGAGAGAAAAGTTATATTTACTGCAAAACTATTAGTCTATGGGCACTCCCTCCTGCACAGGAAATCAGTTCTTAATTTGCAACATACTAAAGCTAGTCCTCAGCTATTAACTTGTGCTGGAGAAACTCTTATGTGAAAACAGCATAGGAAAAGCAAAATAGCATACGTTCCCCAGCTTTTATGGATTTAACTATACTAAGTAGGTAGGTCCAAAAGTAATACATCTTATTTATTTCCATGGAAACTACAACAGCTACAAAGAGCACAATAGCACTATTTGATAGAGCAAATTCTCAGCTACAAAACGGTTTTTCAACATAGTGACCACCATTAGCTACGCATTTTCAACAGCGATGAACAAGAGCCTTCATTCTGCTCTTGTAAATACATGTACAAGCAGAGGTGATCTACTGTCTCTGCTGACTCTGCTAAAACCCTGCCTCACTGTGCTCACATCCACTGTTTTGTCTCCAGAAACATTCAGCAAGCATCAATAAATACTGATGGAAGCAATTTTTTCAGGATGGAGGAATTCAGTGCCACACCTTTGCTTCATCTGCACTTACATGTCAGACACAATTTTGTCAGAATGCCCCCTACTGTCATATGTCAAATGGCAACAAGAAGTAATGGAATATTTGTGGGAAGGTTCAACCTCTTCTGCCATACCACCAATATCTGCCTCTGATGTTGTGGTCAACATAATAAAATAGAAGGTATTACTTTTGGAGCAGCCCTCATTATTTTCTTTTCTTTTTAAGAAAAAGAAGAAAAAGTTGAAAAATGAAAAATTATAGAGAAAAATATTGGGCACTGCCTTTGACAGCTATGTTTGCCTTATTTTCTAAACTTGGAATAAACATCTTTTGTTACTTCATTTCAGTCCAACAATATTTAAGTGATTTCTCTAAATGACATTTAAGTTCCTGAGAAAGATTTATTTTCCAGTTTCCAGTAAAATGGATGGTGCCTGCAGATCTCTGCAGTAGCACTGCAGAAATAGTAGCTTAGTGTCAAGCAGCTACATTACATAATACTAGACTATAGATTCTGTTAAGGTTTTGTGAAATGCTTTCTTCTTTTTATCTGCACTTAATTATTATTGGACGTTTCTCAACAATGGTAGTGCCAGATTTGTTTTTGTGTCTTGAAAATTAAATGTGAACTATAAAGTGAAAAACTGAAGGTTTTCTCTCAAAATGTGAAATCCTGATCAAAGATGAAACAATAGTTAGCAAATTAAGATTAAATATCTAGGAGATATGCACGCACATGTAAACTTTATCCATAAAGATAAAAAAAGAAAAAAAAAAAACAAAAATCTCTAAGTAAGGTGATTTCTAAACTTACTTTTAATTGATTTTACTTACAAGACTTTAATTACAACAGACAGTAAAAGGGAAAGAGATTTTAATGTTTCCAACAAAAGTTTTTCCTAAGGAAACTATAGCAGTTTCAATTGATTTTATGTATGTAAAATAGAAATTAATGATATTTAGATTATATTGCAGAATTTATTTCAACACTGGAAGTGCTAACTGTAAGAACAATATCAATCAAATACCAGGTATCAGTGAAAAATTAGTGGTCTTAAATATTTCTTAACTTCAGAAGTAGAGATTAGAGGGAAAAAATAAGAAATCGGTTTTACTCATTTTCACTATTATTTTTCTAAACAGCTAAGTTCATTTTGAAGAAGAGAACCACCCTAGATATATATTTTGCTACAGGTACTTGTGTAATAAGAAATTGTTAATTCACTCTCAGAAGTCTATTTGTTTCTTACTAATTCTAATTGTTACTTCTAACTTGCTGCTTGTTCTATATGGATTGCAGGTCCTCGTGGGATCTTGATAAATTAATTTCAGTCACTGATTGTTGCTGTACAACATTGAAATAATTTAAAAATATATTTGAGAGCCGCTCTTACATTTTAAATTGAACTCTTTTTTGATGCAATTTTGATTATGTTTTTACCTCCCAAGTGAAAACCTAAAGATCTACAATCTTCCTAAGCACAGATGATTTCACACATTTTTAAAGCAAAAGCTCAGTAAGGTCTTGAAACCATTAAGTTAGTTTTAGCACTAAATGAAAACCTCTAATATGAGCTATTTCCTTCAGTCCGTAATTGGAAAAGTTTCTGTGAAGTTTTTCTTTACTACCCTTTAACTTTTGGCAAATATTATATTCTTTTATGTTGGTCAATATATTACTTCGGAAAACTACTCGATATCAACAGAAAATGAGTAAGCGCTGCATATGTCCTCTGCCTCACATGATGCTGAGGCCAGAAGAAATTATTGCTATTATTAGTAGCAGCTCTATTTTCTATTTTAATATGTAACTTCTGCAATTATTTTCTGGGTTCAATTAAGAACTAGTGTTCTTCCACATTAGTACTTGTCAGTACCACTTAAATTCCAAGTCTATGACATAGTATTTCACAATCATTAAATGTCAAGATGAGCAAAGCTAGTGGACAAAAAAGAATGAGAAGAACATATCTGCCAGCTGTTTGTAGGGCTCTCCGGACGAAAAATTTCACGTTCCCTAAAAAGTTGAGTTAGAGGTCTAACAAGGAGGTACGATAAATTCTTGAATTACAGTTTTACATATATTTAATTATTCTCCTCATCTGCAAGTGAATATCTCCATACAGTTTTAAATCTGTTATTCAAACACAGAATGACTTGTTTTCTCTTGGTAATGAGATATGTGAATAACTAACCTTGTAAGCACTATTATATCTGATTGCCAGACATATTTTTCCTATAACCTAATATTAATATTGTATTTTGTAGAATTGTGGGGGATTACTAAGGATGAAACACCATCAATTACATAAAATATTTCACTAAATCCATAACAATGATTTGGCCAGGAGAATTTATCATATTATTATCATATATTTTGATAACTGCAACAATAAGAATTCCAAGAGATTTCTACCTGTACTAAAGATTTATCAAACAATTTACTTTTTTTAAAAATTATTTCTGGTGTGTTAAAATCCTAGCTTTGAAATGAGTGAAGTCCTATTGACTTTAAAAATTATTCACCTTTAATAACTTAGAATGTTGTAAGTGAAAAAGTTAAATACACATGAACAACTTTCTCTGCATTTTAGGTATGATTGTGCATTACTTTCTCCTCTTATTTCTTGAACTACCTCATATTACCTAACTTAGAGATATACATAGGCAGAGGTAGTTTTGCTCAAGTTCATAGTTTCTTTGCAGAATTTTGCTTTCACACAACATACTAGAACCCGAAATGCATCTGCTCACAAACTTTTGCATTTATGAAGAGATTTCACTCACATCTCAGCACATGCAGTGTTTGAAATTAATGAATTTCAGATTGAATATTAAGTTACATAACTGTGCCTTGTTTTTATCCATGGATTTAATAAGAATGCTCACACAGAATTTGGTTTTGAAATTTCTAGTTTTCACTTTCTAGTTCTGAGTTAGCCAGTTGTCAATCCACCCCACTGTCCACTCCTCTTTCCCACATTTTCAAAGTTTCATAACAAGGATGCTGTGGGAGACAGTGTCAAACATCTTGCTGAGGCCAAGGTACACAACATCCACTGCTCTCCCATCCAGTGATGACATCACAGAAGGCTATCAGGTTGGTCAAACATGATTTCCCCTTAGTGAATCCATGATGACTACTCCTGACAACCTTCTTCTCTCCCAATTGCTTGGAGATGGCATGCAGAACAAATTGTCCATCATCTTTCCAGGGACAGAAGTAAGGCTGACTGGGTAAATGTCTATGTAAATATCATGAAAGTTGTTTCCATTAATTCCCAGGTCAATTTCTTTGAACAAACAAACAAAAAAAATTATATAACCCATGTGTTACAAATATTTCATTACACACAAAATCTGCCATATATATAATATAATCCCACTGATTTTTAAAGGTTTAATATTCACGATCTGATGAGTAGCGTTTAAACTACTGATTCTCCTATTATGAATCTTTAAACAGGCTTAAAACAGTATAGAAAATGAATGTTATGCTCATATTTTTTCTATGATTTCACATAAAGTGAACCTTTCCTTTGACCTCATCTCATTTGGTAAGATTATATTCTGTAGAGGACAGAGATGTATCTTGATCAGTGGTGTGTAGAAGGTGAATATGCATATGACAGGTAACAGGTACTTACTACTGAAGGGTACTACAAATCTTCAGCAAATCTTTCAATTTACACCACCATAGTCACTAGACATCAGTACAGTGACGAATCTCCCTTTTAAAAAAATGTTTTACAGTGGTATTCCATGAAAACAGTACTTTTAACACATTGCGAAGTGGTATTTACCAGCTGAATGAGATTTACAGCATTGCATAAATCCTAGCTGAAATTCTGGTCCCAGTGAGATTTTTTCCACTAATTATAGAATGGCTATTAATTTGTCATAGTCCAGCATGTAAAGTTTCACAATAATGCAAATTAGAATATAAAATATAAAAGCATACTTTATGACCTCTACAGCATTATACATGGATAAGTGTGACTTATAATTTCTGTTATAATTTAATGATAGGACTTTCCAATTAAAAACATTGTACTTGCTAAAAAAAACACAGGAAAAGAAATGATATGACAGGAGAGAAAATTAAATAACTGTTAATATTCCCTGTCTCTGATGGCATGGCATGGCATATGTACCTTTTGTTCTTGTTCACAATAGCTGCAATGCAGAACAAATAGAAAAGTGAAATATTTAATGTCTTAATTTTCAATTAGGACTTTTTGCACTTGAGAAGTGGCATTGATACTTTCTAGAAGAATCCTGTGTATGTTGGTTAATTTGTTTAAGTGAAGAAAAAAGTCAATCTCAAATTCACTTCTAATGAGCCATGTGCTAATGTCAGGTCTCTTCTGTCCGCTCAAATGCCATGGAACACATCTGACTTTATAATGAGCCAAACAGTTGTCTCCTCATAATCTCATTTAGCCTTCTGTTAGGTATCTGTTTCCAAATTTCACAATACTATAGTGGAGATTATGTGCTTTCATGGCTAAAATCCAGTTGAAGTTGTACTTGTTCTAAAATCCCTCACATTTTGTCAAAATTATTTGCAAGCAGTTGCCTTCATATCCTTTGCAGTGAGAATGTCTGACCTTACAGAGTCCAAATGGCTTACTGCCTAGTTTTGATCTACTTTGTACACTAATGGAGAAGAGATCAAAACCAGATGATAGACATCAAGGCAAATGGCCAGTGGCAGAATGGTTGGCCTGTAGGCAGAAAACCGAAATAAACCTGCCAAGTATTATTCATCTCAAGGGAAAACTACCTCAAGCTGACTGCTTTTACGATTAACTCCTGAATGGTTACTGAGTATCACCACCAAAATTTATGTTGAAATTTGACAGCTTGAACCTTATTTTCTCTTCTAAAATGTAATTTCTTTCATTGGTCTTAGAAAGAAATGCAGAAGAACTACAGTTTGATAAATGCATGTGAATGCAGACAGCTCTTGAGAAAATACAAATATGGCTGTAAGAAGGACATAGTAATTTTTTTTTCCATATTACTCTTAGGGAAATGATAGTGTTAAAAAATTTAGTTTCAAATACCTATAATCAAGTGGGTTGGTAGTTTGTGTGCTGGATTATTTTCTCTTCTATTACCCAAGCAAAAGGTTTTGACTATAGATCTGGCAAAAGAAAAAGTTTTAAAAAACAAACTTAACAACAGTTTATTTTCTTGCTGAAAATAAAATGTTAGAATATGTTTATGCACTATGATTGTTTATCACCTTTGCTAGCAAATAAATTCTAGACTCAGAATTACTAAGAGTAGAAGGGCTTGCAAAATTAATGGCTTAGTAAACAAACGCTATTATCAGAATTCAAAGTCACAATACAGCCTCCATAAATTACACTTTTTCTTTAAGTGTGATAGCTTGTATTTCTTAACACTTAAATATCCCTCAAATGTGTTCATGTTTAGATGTTGAAAATTAGAATACAGAAGAGTGTAGTAAAAGAAACCCCAACATACCATTAATGTGTTACTGTTCTCTTTCTTACAGAAAGTAAAACACACAAAACATAGTCATCATACATTGATCCAGACACCCAACCCCCATCCCAAAAATTCTAACTCAGCCAAATATCCTAACTATTTTTTTCTGGCTTTTCACCTGTGTTTATATATACAAACCAAAAATCATGTATTAGCATATAATAATAACGCGATTATTATGTGTTACAATCAGATTTTTAGCTGAGAAAACTTTAGTCAGCTAGGAATCCTGCAGGGTAAAGAGGAAGAAAAGCATTTTACATTGATTCAGAGGTTTCAGTCCTTACTCTGAATTATAAGGACCACATCATTCACATGCCATTTCCAGAGACCAAGGTCCCCAAGGCTGTTCTCAGACCTGTATCTGTGACTACTAACCCTAAATGATCCAGCTGTTTATTTTACCGACTGAAATAATAAATAATTATCAGCAGACATTAAAAAATAAATATAATATCAACACTTCTTAACTTGTAGACTTAGTAAAAACAGATTGTGCTGTTGGTATGATATAGAAATTGTAAACTTAAGTGTTTGCTTTGGGTATCCAGTCCTATACAAAAACACTACTGGAGTTCCTGATATTCCACAGTTTTAATTACATTTAAAACCTTGCTATGGGATTTCACAGTAATCTCTTGCATAAGCTACTGATAATGTTGGTTTTATACAATCCTCCAAGTGTGATAATGCTGTGATGGAATTGCTTTCTAATGCAGATAATTTGGTAAATGACAAAAGAAGGCTATCACAATAAAAATGACACATAACAAGTTTTAAATCTTCCTTATCCATTGTTGTTGGTATATTTTCATTTTTAGCTATTTTGAGGTGGCAAAATAAGCAGCATGGTTTTCTTCTCTATATTCATAAAAGAAAAACTTATTCAATTTCTAACAACTTTGTGGTTGTTAGATATTTTTCAGTCTCCATCTTCCATATTTTCTTTCCTCTTCATTCATCTGGAAACAAGAAAACACACAGTTTAAGAATATCTGAGCTGAATAAGATTAGTGTCTGTAATTGAGACAGCTTTGCTTATGTACAGAATAAAACTTGTTAAACTTTTCGTGAAAGAAGTGCAAGGCATATCCCGTTTTCAAGGTCTCCTTAATTTTACTTTAAGAATGAGAAAATAATAAGTAAAATCTCTGTGTAAAAGTAGCATTCATTTTCAAGGAACTTAATTATAGCCTACTAAATGGCAGCTGTTTCTTGCAGCATGTGGAGAGAATATTTCCTTATTTATAGACTGTTACACAAAACAAACCCAAACAAATATTCTCTTTATAGGTAAACAACTAAGCTAAACTGACAGCAAGTTTCTTCAAATAAAATCTTGTGAATATATTTTATTTCTACCTCAAAGTTTCTGTTTAACTTATCTTCTGTTTAGCTTATTCTGTTTATCTTATCATATTCTGTATTAGTTTACATTGTCCTTTTTACAGTGCCTTTCAGGATAGCAGTTATATTGATTCCTTTGGTAGGTAATGACAAGAAAATAGAGATGGAAGATAGGTTTGAGACAAGAACGGTTAATCAAGAATATAAAACATTCTATTTAGGTTTGCTAGCTAGATTGGGTGCAGGCTGGATTTTCTATGAAAGTGACAATGTTTTCCTTTGGAAAAAAAAAAAAAAAAAAGAACAGTTGTAGTTGGATAGATATTTAATTGTATTTATTAAAGCAAAACATTCTGTTTTCGACAAAAAAATTATATAACATAAAATTTCAACAAAAAATAAAGTTACCTTTGAAAAAATCCTTAATTCCAAAAATATCTTATTAAAAATGATGAACTTACAAAATATTTATAAATTTATATTTACTTTACTGAAGTAACTGATTCTCAGGACCATCACTTTTCAAATGAAAGCCATTTCTTCAGTTGCAGAACAGATGATCCGTTCTATGTTTAACTGTTATTCACTTTTCAGTAGTTTGCTTCTGGTTGAAAATCCTAGAGTATTCTGAAGCAATTATTGTTATCAACACTAAGTAATGCTGTAGTTATTTTGTAATTGACAAATGAGACTTCTTTAACTAGCAAAATAATAACAGTATATAACATCTAGAATTAGTATCACTACTGCCTTCTAATATTCACATATTTCCCAGTTATTATAAATATATTACATATATATATATATATTTCCCAGTTATATACTATGTTGGGAATTCTATATTACTTGACAGTTACATTCATACATTTTGCTTATTGCTTTTTGTTGGTGGTTTTTTCCTCTCTAGGGTTTTTTTCTTATTTTGAAGAGAAAGAATTTGGGAATATGAGATATTACTTGAGAGGAAAATCAGATCATTCAGCATTCTTAATTTTCCTTTAGAGTTCATTTGAAGAGAAGAAGCTGTGTTAGCAACTTAAAAGTTTATCTTTTTCTTGAAAATGGAATGAGATGTTGACAGTCGTTCCTGGAAAAGAGGCATAGTTATGGTTTGCTGTGTGTGTAATCAGAAATTGCACTGCGATCTGTTTTTTCATCTTGTTTCAGTACTGTATCTATATATTGTCCTGTGTTGCCAGCAAGCCAAGGGAGGTGATCATTCCTCTCTGCACTAGTAGGATTGCATCTGTTCAATTCTGGGCTTCCCAGTCTAAGAAAGATATGGAGCCACTAGATAGAGTCTAGTGAAGAGCCACAAAAATGTTTATGGGACTAGAGCATCTCTTGCATAAGGAGAGGCTGAGAGAGATGAGTATCTTCAGTCTGAAGAAAAAAACAGCTCGAGGAATCTTATGAATGTGTCTAAATTACTGATGATGGGGTAAAGAAAGGATGACTTATTTACTTATTATGGAATGATAGAGTAAATTTTTAAAATGCTAAAAACTAATGTCTAATCAGGCTTTTTTTTTTAATTGCAAATAGTAAACTTCTTTTGAAAAAGACTTTTTCCTGTTCATTTGAGCTTTCAACAATTGCCATTTGCCTTTAAGTGTAGTGCTGTTTGCTTGTTCATTATTTCTGTGCAATTTTGTTCTAGTGTCTTACATCAGGTTTGTGATTAACCAATTTTAATGGACCATCTGTTATCTGACTAACAAGAATACCAAAAAAAACCCCAATATCTCAAAATCAAAATCTTTGGAATAATGTATTAGACTCACATGTTGGTACTAAATCTATTGTCTCTGAGTGGAAGTACATTAAATATTTTCTATTGAAGAAAATGGAGAAACATAAGTGTGTTATCTTACCAGGTAATAGGAAAACATAAGCTACACAGCTTCTTCATAATATTTTGCACAATACGCTACCAATGTTTCTCCATGTTCTGAAACACTTTGAGTCTTTGATACTCTACTGAAGTTGAAAGATTCAGTCTTTCATACTGTGAGAAACACGCTCAAGATCAAAAATTTCTAATCAGGCGAAGATCACTGTGAAGACCAGTTTATTCATTATTGCAATAATGGACGCAAACCCCCTACTGACAAGGGAGAAATTGCACAACTAGTCAGTGAGATCCATTCTGTTATATACCCTGGGTCCGACGCAGGTAAAGCCTCTCCTGGCACTCATTGGTTGAGCATCTCAGGCTCACAGTTGTCTGACTGTTGCTATGTTACACTTCCATAGCTACATTACACTTCCATACAATGTCTGTTACCAACCCATTGTCTTCAGGTATGTTCTGTACCTTTTATGACGATAAGAGGACAATATTTTCAATAAATTACACACTAGTCCTCTCCTGTACCGGACTCTCCCCTGCCCGACATAATTACCTTACCTAGTGCCCGTGCCAATTTTACCTAAGTCAGAACGAGTGAAGTCTCAACTTTATTCTGTTCAGCAACTTTCTTTGTGAAAGGCAACTTATCCTACGTTACATACAGAAATACTGGAAATTTCCACTGCAAAAACACAGTCTCCCTCTCACAATACACATCTTTTGTATTTGATGTTTAAGTATAACCAGAATTTAGTTCCTGCAGTTAAAGACATTACTAAGTGTAAGCATCTGAAAAGCAAATGAATAATGGAAATTAAGGTAGATAAAGGACATTGGGAGTTAAATTTATTGAGCTAAGCAAAACTTAAAATATATAAAATACTGTGCACACTGAAAGATTCTCCATGTACTTGGAGAATGCTTTTGTAATAACTTGAGGGCATACTTTTTATTTATATTCTTGGTCTAGTTGCTTTTATATGTCATTTTTACATTCTTATGAAAAAAATTCAAAGCAGAACTTCTGAATATCTTCACAGTTCAAAGTTTTTTGATTTTATTAAACTTTGTATATATCTTCAAGCTGAGCGGTGTGGTTGATACACTGGAAGGAAGGGAAGCCATCCAGAAAGACCTGGACAGGCTGGAGAAGTGGGCCCATGAGCACCTAATAAGGTTCAACAAGGCCAAGTGCAAGGTGCTACGCTTGGGCTGGGACAATCCCAGGTATTTATTCAAACTGGGGGAAGATCTCCTTGAGAGCAGCCCTGCGGAGAAAGATTTGGGGGTCCTGGTGGATGAGAAGCTGGACATGAGCCAGCAGTGTGTGCTTGCAGCCTGGAAGGCCAATTATATCCTGGGCTGCATTAAAAAAGGGGTGGCCAGCAGGGAGAGGGAGGTGATTATCTTCCTCTACTCAGCTCTTGTGAGGAGGCCCCATCTGGAGTACTGTGTTCAGGCCTGGGGCCCCCAGCACAAGAAAGATACGCTGCTCTTGGAACAGGTCCAAAGGAGGGTCACTAAGATGATCAGAGGGCTGGAGTGCCTCTCCTATGAGGAAAGGTTGAAGAAACTGGGCTTGTTTAGCTTGGAGAAGAGAAGGCTCTGAGGAGACCTCATTGTGGCCTTCTAGTACTTGAGGGGAGTGTATAAACAGGAGGGGCTGTGACTGTTTACGAGGGTGGATAGTGATAGGACAAGGGGGAATAGTTTCAAATTAAGACAGGGAAGGTTTAGGTTAGATATTAGGAGGAAGTTTTTCACCCAGATGGTGGTGATATGCTCAAAAAAGTTGCCCAGAGAAGTTGTGGATGGCATTCCCTGGAGGCATTCAAGGTAAGGCTGGATGTGTATCTGGGCAGCCTGGTCTACTGGATGGCAACCCTGCACATAGCAGGGGGATTGAAAGATGATCATTATGGTCCTTTTCAACCCAGGCCATTCTATTATATGATTTTATGATTCATATGAAGAAAAAAAAAATTGAATTAAAGAGGAAAGATTTTAAAACATGCATTCATGTAAATATGATTCATTTAAAACTCAGAATAGAGTAAGAAGACAGCCTGATGTGAAAATATGACCATACAGCAGGATATTTCTCCTACAAACATATATTTGTATTTTGTAACTGCTGTAAAATAAACTTTCATAAAATACAGTCATGTTGTTAAAATTTCTTTGGTGGTCCACCAATACCAGCTTATTTTTATTGTCATTCAAAATCTATTGCATCAAATAAATTTCTGGCTATCGTCCTAGCAAGTTCTTGAAGCATTCATAAAGATTGCAGGGCAAATTGAACTCCTCTGCAATATATTAACTCACAGACCCTGAATAAAATTAATGACAACTAAACATTCCAAAGGCTCCTACCTCTGTGAATTCAACGCCTCTCAGAACTTTTTGCTTTTTTTTAACATCTGCGTGATCTACTTTTCTTCTTACTAACTACATCTTATTCCGCTACTGGAGACTGGAGGTTATGCAGCATAGGAACTCTCTGCTTTATTTAAGGCCGAAAAAACCTGTTGAAATCAATGTCACAGCAGAGTTTTATGGTAGTGAGGAATTGCTTTGATAAATGGCCCTGACATTAATATTTTCATGACTCTACCTTCAATGTCATTGCATCACAGTGCAGAGTGCTAAAGTAAGGCCACTGCTACCTTCTGACAACATATTAAGCTGAAGCTCACTCTATTTCTGTATCCCATAGGCACAATAAATGGAGAAAATAACACATTTACAAACTGATAAAGCCCAGCAAAGCTAATCAGACACTTTATAGCTTGGCTAATAGTGTCCTTTGAAGGGCATAAAATAACACATCGTGTACTGCTCTGGAGGAAATCAAATTTGGTACAGCAATATTCTGAAATATGTGTTTGAATAGGCAGGAGATACTAAAGCTAATCAACTTATAATAATAGAAAAATTTTAATTAATGCACTGTTTGTGCTAATGTGAACGTATTTGGCTTTGATAGGAGCAGCAATAACCTACCAAATTGTTCCAATTTCAATAAGAGAGTTCTCTAAAAATTTTACAAATATTTCAAATATTACACTCTCCTGCCTAACATTGTGTCTAACAGTCTATTAGAAGGGCATCATCATATATCACCTTAGAACACTGAATTTTTTTTTGTTAATGCCAGATAACTGCGACATTAGCAATATTTTTGAATTGTTCTGAGTCCAGAAATTAATGCAAATCATTTCATATTCTGATACCACATTCTATGCAGCCATAAAAAGATATGGGTTGTCTTTGTCGGCACATTATAGTTTAAAATAATACTACCATTCCACATTTCTTTTGATCTGACAAAGCTTGATTTCACCATGCTTATCTGAAGTAACAAGCATAATTTCTAGTCTATGTTGACGTTTAGCTGCTTATTCCAGCTACCTTGATCCCAGACCCCTTGTTTGATCTGTAAGTAGTTCAATAACAAACTTTTTAAGTAGTATAGAAATGTAGTGAAGAGTGCCTTGAAAGGCGATAACACTTATTTGTGCTCTGATTTTATCAGATCTGACAAGCTAATCAAGGTTAGGGCTGGATACTAATAACAGAGGAGAATTCTAAGGACAAACTAGACTGACAAAGAAAGGTTGTACTCTTCCAGTTTTGTCATTATCTGAAAGATTCTGGAGAGAATTTTAGTCTGGTTTACAGGCCTTTTTGGTTTTTCAAGCCACAGAAAATCCAAAAATTGAGTCTAATTTACTATAATTACTAAAAAATAACACATAGTATCAAAACCTAAAAACAATATAAATAATATATATAAAAACCTAAAAGCCTAAAATACATGCTCTTGCTCCAGGGAATTTAAAACTGAAAGGCACAGCAGTAGGTCAATAAATAGTAGCACTATATATATATATATATATATACACATTTTTTTTAAAAGCAACAACACAAGATATTGTTTGTGAATAATTTAAATAAAAACCATCAAATGATATTAAGCTTTTTATAAGTAATTGGCTGTTAATGTTTTCAGGTATAGTCTTAATTTCCACTGAGCTTTAGTGCAATTGCTGATTTATGTCATTTATCATTTATATTTTGTCTTTGAAATTGATGCACATCTTAGGTATGTGAAATAATCTTTACTAATAGGAAATCTGAAAACTCTTAAGAGCTTTCAGAATTTATAAATTCTAACCAGATTTTTGCAAAGTTATAATCTTTTGAATACTGAATTACAGGGCATACTTGTCTGAAAATCTACTCTCCATCTAGCAAAATAAGGATGCACTATGCTGGCAGTTTAAGTAGTAGTTTGAGCTAAGACAAAACTGATTGTTTTGAAAAATTCCTTAGAATATTACAATGCAAACTATGAACAATAGAATTTGCTAATTATTATGATAAATCTATAATATGGCTAAAATATATGAGTCAAATATCTTTGAAAAACATTTAACCATGCCATATGCATGCTGCTCATGTAATTTTCTGCAGTATGAGAGAACTTCTTGGTATGGGACAGAAGTGACCAGATGACAGTAGTCTTTCAGTCAGTGATGTCAGATAAAATTATACCATAACATTAAAAAACTATTTTTATTAGCTGTGACATGATATATCTAAATTGTCATATTTCAATGTGACTGTGCTGTCAGATTTCCAACTGATATACATTTTACTTCAGCTTTCAAAGTGATCCTACAAAATTGGTGCTGTGATTGATCGTTTGGGTTACACATAGTAATCTCAGGGTCCATAGTAGCATAAATGTCTCAGAACATTTTTTGGCTAGTAGAAAGTCTTCTGAGAATATAAACAGTTCCTGTTACAATGCTTCCTTTAAAAAAGACATTAAATATTTTTAAAATAAAAAAGTATGTCAAACTTCTTCTTAATTTTGAGGCATTTAAGTATTTTTTTTCACCTTTTGAGCTCATCCTATATATGGGGCAGTGGAACAACTACCGTAGTTAAACAGCTACATTTGTCACATGACTTAAATTGTTCTGGAATATTTTCATGAGATCACAACACACATTGTTTTACCAGAAAGACTTCTGCATGCTGTATGGTTCCATAATTTGAGGTCAACATAGTTCTTAAATAGTTGATCAAAATAATATGATATGTCTTGAAAGCCAAGAATAAGCATTTCAGGAATGTTATTTATCCCATCTAATATACCTGCTATATTTTCAGTCATCCTAATTAAATGTTGATGTATGCTATATTAAGGACTGATATTGATTGCAGTGCATCCTGAGAAAATCATTGTTTATAATAGGATATATTGTTATGAACTCTGAACCAATAACTTTAATCAGCATACTGGGGATTCTACATAAGAAAAACTAATAACTAAATAAAATCTAACTTTGCAAATAGAGAGTTTAACTCTGTTTTACACTAGTTTCATTTGTAAACATTTCTGCCAGTCTTGAAATTTGAAGCCTGAAGTCCAACAGAATAAAACTTTACCTCATTTAATGATTAAGGCTGACATATATTTCAGGTAGAATAAGAATTAGGGTGAAAATTAACAATGCTTATTACACTTGGAGATTGCAAATCCAGGTCCAGCAATGTGAGAATTAAGAACCCTCAGAAATATCTAGCAAGCTCAAGAACTGCTAAGCGTTTCCCTACAAGATCCAACAAGTTTACGAGAAGAAACTTCATTAGAAGGCTCAAGTCAGTGCTCATCCTGAAAATATAAAAAAGCTAAAAGAATTCTCCAGCTTTAGACAAGACCTCGGGAGTCAAAATACAGAAAGGAGCAGTGACAGATAAGCAAAATGGAAAGGAAAAAGAAGTAGGGAAAGGTGATGGAAAGCAAAGAAGATGAAAAGGAAGATGACTGGGGCCACAAAGATGAATAGCAGCTTAAGAGTGTAGAAAAGAAGTAAACATAGCAGCTTGACATATACAAGTAAGAAATGATCCTGAAAGTGAGGGAATTGTTACAGATGACACTGCATGCTCTTATTTTGCTGAGCTTTGTCCTCATTCAGCCACAGACCCTTAAAAAACATAAAGCAATAACTGAAATCATATGTAGATTCCTTTCCTCAAACAACTATCATCCATATTCATAAGGCTGAATTGCTCTGAGGAGCATGGTCCATGGCAGAACCCAACATTTTGCTCTCACAAGTACAGTACCACATGCCCTTAATCGATACAATGACATTGTCCCGTTTCATTCATCTTGTACTACCATGAAAGTTGGCTTAGTGCCTAGTTCAAATAATCTAAGCTTGTCGAAAGAATAAGTAACGGTGGCTTTCTGGAACAGTAATTTTTTTTTAAGTGTTTATCTGGCAGGTACCAGTTCCAGAAGTCATGTGCTACACAAGGGATAGAGGATAGCTTTGTAACTTTTTGTTCCAACTCTGTAAATGCACTGACACTGGATTAGAACAGTCATTAGCAAAAATTCTCCTTGAAAAAGTAAGATCTTCACCTAGGAAATTATAAGAAATGGCAATGTAAAACAGCTCTTTTTTAGCTTTTTTTTTTAATAGATTACATTTTAAGGATTTTTATTTTAAGTCAATCTTCAACAATATTTGAATCTGTTCTAGGCGGATCACAGTGTTGTTCATGTAATTTCTAATTCTGCTAATTCTATAGCATTATCACTTTCTTATATTGGTGAAATAATCTTCTACAAGTCCCTGCAAGATTAGTGCCTTTATCTATGTAAATATAAATACAAAAAGTAAATATAAAAAGTTACCTCTAATATGATATTAGAAGCAACACTAGATAGTAACAACTCGGCTGCCTCAAAGTTTCAGTGACAAGACTCCCTAAGAAGGCTACTTGAAAGTCAGTTCAAAGTGCCTTTTCTGAAATCTTCAGCAGAACTAGTGCAGACAGTTTCGAAGGTAAACTAATGAAAAGTTTCTTTCAATTTCCCATTAAAAGTAAATGGGAAAATAATTTAATCAAGAGGCTGTAGCAGCCCCACAGTTCAGGACAGGAAAAGCTTCCATTGCAGTTAGCTAGACTGTGGCTAGCTGGACAACAGCACAAAATAACATCGCTCTTAGTTACCGGAAGTACCTCTAAACTTACATTTATTAGAAAATTATTTTTCATAAGCTGTAATAATTCCATTTTATAGTATTTGGATCAGAGAAGTGTATGCAAAAAGAAAAATTAGAAACATGAATTCACAAATTTACCTTAAAACGTGCTAACTGCTCATTCTTACATTTGAGTTCTATTTAAATTTTTACATTCTTACACAGTTATAAGTAACACAGTTTTATGCCTTTTTTCTCCTAGTAACAAACTCCACATTCGTATATTCAAGTAGGGATGCCTGACAGATTACATATCCTAGTTCAGTGACCTTGATTTTCTCTTTTACTGGTCCTCAGCAATTTGAAAGACGTTGGTAGCCCAGGGGCATACTATTAAAATAGATTTCACATGATATGCATTTCTTTTCAGCTTTTATTATTTTATTGAAAATTTAATATTTTTCTACAAAAAAATGAAAAGAATATTGTGTTCTATTCATACTCCGTATCCCTAGCCTTCTTGGGATTTCCTTGAAATAACAGTATTCAAAAGGAAATGCAGGGCTGCACTAATTTCCTAAAGCGAGATTCTACAAGGGTTGGCAGATACATTTTTAAAAGTCCCTTAAGAATTGGGAAATAAATAAAAAAAAATCTACCATCAACATTTTTTTTCCCCGTCAGAAGCCATATGTCTCTAAATTCTACTGTGTATATAAAAACTTAAAGAATAATTTATTAATTTTTGAAGAGGTCAGTTACACAACAATAGAAGCGTGTCTTCCCCTGAGCAGAGCATTCATAATAGTCTTCTGAAAACAGGCTTCTGTAAATCTTCTGTAGAGTTCAAAACAGGAAAAAAACTTTCTTTAGGGTGTTTCATTTTCTCTGTTATTGTTTAGGTGTATGACACAGGAAGAGAATAAGAAAATTAAGGCAATAAACATAAAATAGAAGTAAAGCATAGCTTCAAAGCATAACAGTCAAATTACACATATTAAATATATGGTTAGATCCAAAATTACACAACTTTTTAAAGATACTCATAAAAGATAACACCTATGATATTATTAATAAGTTCTGTGAAGCTTACCTGTTATACAAGAAGGACAGATGGTGTGAGCCCTTTTATCCACCTGAAGTCAGACATTCCATAGGAACACAATATGAACCCCAGCTGAGTTCATTTAAACATTATTGATGGTACTAGCAATAAGAAAGTCAGGAGTATCACACCTCTGTGTAGATTGCTTGTACACACAAAAGTATGTTACTCTACAGCCTCTATTATTTTCACACCAAACACGGTGCCGAACACAGACTTAACTAAGCCCCAGCCTTCCTGAGCCTGCTCTGATACATGTCTCTCACCTTCTCACAGCGTATTTTTATCATTTAAATTAATGCTCGGGTTCCATACCAAAGTTTTCTTCCACTTCCCTCTTATGTCAGCTTCCATGCTCAAAATGCAGCCTTCTCTCTCTGGATGCTGCAGCACCAGTCCTTGCATATTGGAACACGGATATGTTCACAAGTTGAGGGTAAATGATTTCAATAAGCATACCTCTCATCATCTGCTCCAGGACTATATGAAACCTTGGTAAGACTCCTAACAATTTCTGCAGATTATTTTAGATCAATCTAAACAATTTTGTCAGATAAGCAAACACCACAGAAAATTTTGCTGTTAAGAATTAAATCCAACTCATTCATAAGATGAGTTTTAATTGTAACTTTTTGTACTTTGACTTACTGCATGTGTACAATTCTGTATTAAAATAACTCAGATGGCTAAGGTATTTTAAGAGGTTCTCAGTCTATTTTACATTCGCGTGCATCACGACTCCTGCTTGTGGCTTTCGTTGATACTGTTATTTGAGGTGACAGACTAGTGTCAAAAAAAAAACAAAACATGACTGAAATTAAGATGAAAGGGGAAAAAAAAATCAAGCAAAGGAATTATGTAGAAAATACTAGATTTTTTTTCATAAACCAACATTTCCTCCTAATTATCTTTTTCCTTGCTCTTCTTGAGATAGCCTCCAGCTAATACAGTTTCTTCTCCTATTGTGGTACATGAAAGCTGACATAGCTCCTTCAGCAGTGATCTAAATGTCTTTTGTAAAAAAATTACCTCATTAATGTCAAGTGAGTTGTTCAGATCATATTTATATGACTACTACGTTATGCAGCTCAACATTTCCATAGCTGTCCACTGCCATCTCTGTTTTCCGGTAGAGTAGATTCACAGAATCACAGAATCGTAGGGGTTGGAAGGGACCTCCAGAGATCATCAAGTCCAACCCCCCTGCCAAAGCAGGTTCCCTACACCAGGTTGCACAGGTGGGCGTCCAGGAGGGTCTTGAATATCTCCAGAGAAGGAGACTCCTCAACCTCTCTGGGCAGCCTGTTCCAGTGCTCCGTCACCCTCACCGTAAAGAAGTTCTTGCGCACATTTGTGCGAAACTTCCTATGCTCCAGTTTCTGGCCGTTTCTCCTTGTCCTGTCTCCACACACTGCTGAAAAGAGTCTGGCCTCGCCACTTTGCCCCCCATGCCTTAGATATTTATAGACCTGGATCAGCTTAAATTGAATACAGTTACAAAATGGAAAGACAATGATGTCGGCGCTCAGTCGAGTTAAGAGGGCTCTCACAGTTTCTTGTAGCATCAGAATAGTTCTCTTTTATTGCGTTCAACATACATCTTATATATCTTTCACTTACAAGCAAGAAATTCCTGTCCCTCTAATCAGTTAATTGGTCCTAGATTCTCCCAAACAACAGTGATAAAGGATGAAAGGTTTCTCAATTGTGACAAGATTAACAATGCATCCAGAAGAACCTCCTGTTTACCCTTAGATGCAAACAGATGCCATTTGCTCTCTGTCTTACACTCCATTCTCCCAAGGTTTCACAGTGATAAGATCTATTAAAGAGTCTTACAAGCTTTCTGGTGACTCGCTTACAGTTACATCTTCCCCCACATCTCCCCCTTCTTTATTAATAAAAAAGGCACAGTTCATAGCATCCTGTATCATTTTTTGTATACACTGCAACAAGCATGGAACACAAATTAAAACACAGAGAAAAGCAATAAGACAAACTAACTCTATTTTTAGCAAATTCTGAATCCATTCTGCAAAACCCCTAAAGAGACCCCAGAATATATTCCACCCACCTTGGACACGTTCCTTCATCCAGAGAAAAGCAGGTTTGCGCATGGGATCGCTTCTTTCGGCATAAGGCTTCTTCCAGCGTGAGCTTCCTTTCAGCTTCTATGCGGCATGAGCTTCCTTTCAGTGCTCTCAGTCCGGCAGCATCCTTGTTTGGACTCAGATATGAACGATCCAAATCGTTTATTACAGGTTTTCACAAAACTGATATACATTCACAAGTTTCCTTTTTTAGCTTTCCATCCTCTCTTACAACTTTCCCCTTTTTTGTTTATTAGCAAACTATTACCACATTATAAGATAGTAGCAGTAACTATATTAATAACTTCATCATCATAACTCAATCAAAGCCTTGATTGATAACACACTAAACATAAGAAAAAAGTTACATAGCTCACGATTTTTTGAGTCGATAAATATACACTCAGGCATCTACTTTAGACAATTCCATAAGTGAGAAATGGAAACTTTCTAAGCTAGTGTATTATTACTTATTGATCCCTGAGCGATGGCGAACCACCAAAAGGAAAGAGAGGGAACACACTGGTGGTGGATGCAATAGGCAGTGCCAGCAGGGTGCCCCCTGCTTCAAAGTGCACTTTTCCTTTCTCACCCATCACAGATTCTCTCCTGCTTTTATTCTTGTCAGTGTCTGCAGGGTTTTTTCCACTTGTGCTCCACATCTGCATGGCCAGTGCATGATACAGAGCCCAGGTGGAACACCTGCTCACAAAAAGAGAACAAACCACTATATTAGATCTCTCTACAAGACAAAATACTCACAGAAAGTATGTACAGCTATAGTAGCTTACTCCCACTGTTTCTTGCATTACCCTTAGCTCCATTTTTTTATTTAATTGGTAAGCTTTTTCTTATTGACCAGTAGCTCCTTCTACTGTTATAAAAATCAGCTATGGGTAGTAATTCTTGATGCAGAATAGAGTGAGAGGCACTCGTATCTACGAGAAAACAAACATCTTTACCCTGCTGTGAGCGCACTGCATTCAGTCCACTGGGGGCAAAACTCATCCTGGACTCCTCCAGGTCCTGCTCTAGTGCAACTGCTACTGTTCTTCCCAGCTTCTTTCTTTCATTACAATTCCTGTTTCTATATTCTTTCCAAGCCCCCTCGATTAATTTGTCCAGGTCCCTTACTTCAATTCCTTTAATCTGTATACTATTGGGAGAAAATAAAGACATTCTCTCTCTGAAAAAGACCTTCAGAGGTGTAAACAAGTTTGGCAGACATGGAGGGAGAAAACCGATAGACTGTAACTATTTGTGCCAGACAGAACCTCTCAACATGATCACAAGACGTGTAGCTTCTACACTTGGTATGGGTGGGAGCAGACACTATAAAGACCATTGGCAAGCCCCACCAAACTTGAGATGGCTTGGCGGAGGTGAGTGGCAAGGAACCATGGGTTCATGTGTGACAAAGGAGCAGATGGCGGATTGCCAAATGGTGGAAGAGGAGCAGGCAGTGGATTGCCAAATGGTAGATGACCCCATCACTCATGTATGGAACCCACTTTACATTGTCCTAGCCGGGAACAGACGGGAGAGACGACCTGTGCAGAAGGAGGTGAGCGCCAACATCGAGCTGCATCTCACACAGGAATGGTTCCACAGCAAGCTGGGAGAAGGGCGCGTTGGGCAGCACATCGCTGAGCAGCTGTTGACAGAGTACTGCACCGAGATGGGGGCCCCTGATAGCTCCTTCCTCATCAGGGAGAGTGGAACATTTGTTGGGGACTATGTTCTGTCCATTTGGAGAAATAGGGAGGTGCAGCATTGTCACATCCACTGGCGGCAGGACGCCAACATCCACAGGTTCTTTTTGAATGACACTCAAGTATTTGGCAGCCTCTACGACCTCATTACCTACTACCGGGAGATGCCGCTGAGGTACAATAGATTTGAGATAAGGCTGACAGAGCTGGTGCCTCAGTCCAACCCTCACAACAACATAGACTGCGTGCCGCAGGACAGCACAAGAGGGACGAGTCCAGCTCCAGCGCCATCTTTTTCAGGGCAGGATAGAAGATCCTGCCAACAGAGTCATATTTAATAAGGCACTTGACCAAGTGCATATTGTTCAAGTTCATCACACACAATAAAAGTTTTTGTTCTGCACTAATAACCGAGTCCGTGTCTAATTGCCACAGTTAAACCTTGCTCTTATTTGTCTTCCTCAATCTGTATGAGGACATTTGGACAGGATTTCAAAAAGGGCACAGAGGGGTTTTACCAGTATTCCACATTTGTAGGCAGTACCACCTCATCATCCCTAGGAAAGTCCGGAGCTCCTTAGCTGTTTGAAGTTCTGGAGTCTGGCAGACTGTTTCCTTCCTTGTTGTTCCCTAGGGTTCGGGATCCAACAGCGATTTCATACTGCAAATAGGTCACCGGTGGCCATGCCACTTGGGCTTTCTGTGGAGAAACTTGATAGCCATTAAGTCTGAGAAAGTTTAGCAAAATAATTGTCCATGTACCTCCTTTGTTTTGGTAGCTATCAGGTCATCCATGTCTTCGAATTTGAGGGGGTACTGTTTAATCTGAACCTGCTGAATGCTATTGGTGCTGCATTCTTAGCCCTACCTTGGGTTTCTACTACCCACACCCCGGGATAAACTTGATCACTTACTTCATTTGGGATCCCAGTCCCAGAAAGGGGTATTGATTAATCCTAAACTAAGCATCTCTATTAACTCCTTCTTTTACCTTAAATTCCTATTTTCCTTTAAACTTTATTTCAGTTTCCAGTTGTTCTAGTAAATCTTGCCCTAGTAAAAGTTTTGATGAATTTGGCATGTACAAAAATTTGTGTATCCCTACCTGTTAACCTATACTAAATTGTAAAGGATTAAGAAAGTAAGCCTCCTCACTTTTGGCCAGTGGCTTCCCTTACGGTTACAAATTCATCACTTGCTGGAGTTAGAGAAGTTTTTAACACAGAATAAGTTGCTCCAGCATTTACTAAAAATTCCACACTTTGCTGCAATTTCTTCCCTGGCTTAATTTTCTCCACCCTTAGCTGTTATTGCATCTGTTACCAAATCCAGTGCTGCTTTTTGCACTAACTGCTTTTCTGTTCAATGAGGGCATAACCTTCCTGGACCCTGCCAGCCCCCCCCTTTTTCAGCTCTTCATGAGGAGATCTCTGGGTCCTAGAGTCCTGCTCTCAGCTCCTTCCCTCCAAAGGCTTCCCATGCTAACACTGGGATACCACGTTTCCTGGATCTCTGCAGATAAAGGCTATTCTCACTTCCAATGTCCTGTTTTTGTCCCTGTTCGTAAGTAACATTTTGTTTACAATCTGATTACAAGTCGCGGGGGGAGGAGCAGTGCGGGGGATGTGTTCTCTCTCTGGCACTTACCTGCTTTGGCTAGGGCAGATCACGAACTTTAATATTTTGACTCACTGTTCTTCTTTAAACTTTTTGCTATTTTTTGTTGTTGTTGTTTGTTTTTCACAATCCCAATATTTGTACCCTCAATTACACTTCCATGTACCATTAACAATTCCACTTCCATATAGCATTAATGTTCACACATTCATATAGCATTTACATTTACACTTCTGTATACTGTTAACAATTCCACTTCCATATACCATTAACAATTATATTTCCATATACCATTTACACTTTCATGTACCATAGATATTTAAAAATCACAAAGAGAGTGACAATAACCAGTACAGTTTATCCTAAAGATTCTTCCTCTCCTCCAAGTTATCTTGGAAGGCCTTCCCATTGACCTGATTCCAGATTCTTTACTAGTATCATAGTTTTTCCCTAAATATTCACTCTTTCCTCGTTAACTGAAATTAAATGAGGGCTACCGGTGGTCCTCTGTATTCACATCCTTGATTTAAAATGTTCAATACATATGCAGTTTTGTAAGTCTTCCTGCTGGAAATGCCTTCTCCATTCCCTCTTTTTGCTTAAGTAGCATAGTTTTAACGGTGCTACGGGTATGCACAACTATGGCTTAACTATGGCTTGTCTTGTGGGCAAGCGTGGTATGTCCGTGAGATGTTTAATTTCTCATGATTGTAAGAACTGTAATACTTTCTGGGATATATATCCCGGGCCATTATCTGTACAGATTGTAGGGCTGTTTTTCATGCCCTGAGGTAATTCTGCCCAATGATACCACTGGGCTGGTGCTGACGCTTTACAGAGGGGACAGAAAATGCAAACCTAGGAGCATCATGGGGGTCCAGAGAGTTGGTGAAATAAGAGTCTTTTAAGTCAATATTGCTGAAATTCCTGAAACGTCAAACTTCTGTGTGGGGGTCACTGTTGATCCAAACCCTGCAGCACCCCTTTTCATGGGCGCAGCTGGCACCGGCTGTACCTGAGAATAAATCAATTGAGCAATAAAAGTGCCTGCCAGTACTTCATATGGGGGCATGGGTGTGACTGTGCGTCGCAAGTCCTGCAGGACACTATACAGTACAGTTTTCCAACATGGCTCTTGATCTGGGACTGTGATAACAGGAAAAACTTTCAACATATCTGCATCTCTGGCTTTCCTAGCCTCCCTCCGAACAATTGCGCATGCGTCATGCGGATAAGGAGGGGAGAAATCCATCTCTTCTTCAGGGTCTATGGGGCCGGGATCAAAAGGGCCGCCGGGATCCTCAGGAGGGGAGGCAGTAAAAACCCCATCCGATGGCGATGGCCAGGGAGCTGATGGCATTGTGGGCTGATCTGCAGCACGACCAGCTGCTCCTTTGCCCTCAGGCAGACTGGGGGTATCAGATTGAGATCTTAAGTGACACTTTAGGGCTTCAAAGATCTTTCTCCAAGTCTGGATCAACCCGAACGCTGTCTTATCACCCTTAACAGCAGCGTCCCGTAGCTTCACCCTGATCTGTTCCCATACTTCAGGATCGTAAATTGTCTAATTTGTGATCGAGGGGTCACTCTTGGTAGCCCATACAAGCATCTGCTGTAAAATGGCAGTGGGCACCGTCTTTTCCCATTTTTTAAGAATAATTTGAAAAGTAGCTAGGACATTCTTTTGTTCTGAGGTCATATTATTCCCCATTGTAACGCAGTGGCTTACCTTCGTCCAGCGAAAGGTAATCAGAGCTGCTGGGGATGATGAATCCTCAGGTTGCAGTGTTTATCTCAACGCACTCCTGTACAGATTTCTCCGCATTTGTCTCAACGCCTGCCATGTTTGTCTCAACGTGCTCCTCGTTTGTCTCAACGTGCTCTGCGTTTATCTCAATGCGTTTCAGACCGGTCAGTCTTCAAGTCAGGTTAAGTTTCAGGTCCCTCGTTGGGCGCCAATTGTCAGCGCTCAGTCGAGTTAGAGAGCTCTCACAGTTTCTTGTAGCATCAGAATAGTTCTCTTTTATTGCGTTCAACATACATCTTATATACCTTTCACTTACAAGCAAGAAATTCCTGTCCCTCTAATCAGTTAATTGGTCCTAGGTTCTCCCAAACAACAGTGATAAAGGATGAAAGGTTTCTCAATTGTGACAAGATTAACAATGCATCCAGAAGAACCTCCTGTTCACCCTTAGATACAAACAGATGCCATTTGCTCTCTGTCTTACACTCCATTCTCCCAAGGCTTCACAGTGATAAGGTCTATCAAGGAGTCTGACAAGCTCTCTGGTGACTCGCTTACAGTTACATCTTCCCTCACACAATGATATACTATAAAGGACATAAACAATTTAGACTTCTCAACTGCTAGTAAGCAACTGCAAAGAAAAATTTATACTAAATTAATGACTGGTGTAAGAAGAACTGATAACTACACTGTTTTGTAACTTACGTTCTTGGAACTTTGAAACATTTCAGGTATGATTAAAATATTTTAAAAATACTTCTATAATATTTAAAACATTTCTTGTAGTATTTTCTTTCACCAAATCATTCAAAGTCTTTGTTTTCCTTTACTATGTGGAATGCAGAATCTTAAAATTCAGTAGGTGAGGAATACCCATAATACATAATAAAGGTGGGCCCTAGTAAAGTGAGGAATTAAATGATCGCCAAAAAATGCCCTATTTTCTTAGTTACTATTATACCCTGATTGTGTGGTAGATATATAAATCAAACCAAGCAGAAGCCCAGGAATGTTTGCAGCAATGTAATTTTCAGTCTGCTAAATACTTTTGAGTGATCACAGTGACAAAGTATGACCTTAACAGTCTGAACCTTAACCAAGAGGACAACCATTCCACATTTAACGCACCAAAGACTACACTTGGCACCTAAGGTTAAAAGAGCACTGTCACCTGCACCAGGCAAAAAGACTGGACCTGGTTCGGTTCTCATTAAAAAAAAAAAAAGCTCCACACTACAGAAGCTCATCACATCGATTTCTTTACTGGAACCAAAACAGAAAAAGGGGTTTCAGAACTACCTCTAAAACACTTGGCAATGGTTATTACATCTGTTGGATGATATTAAAGATGGCCCAAATTTAAAAACTCCACAAATTAAGTATTTTGCTTACTAACAACTCCATGGCAGCTGATTCTTTACACTTCTATGGCACTTCTTAACCAATGGAAACCTAAACATAAAACTACGGACAAGTTTTAAAGGCTAGATGGCTAGATTACTAAAAGAAGAAGAGAAAACTCAAACACAACTCATAGCCACTATTAAAAACATACATATACGTTTACTGTCTGGAATTATTGTACAAAAACATAGTTTTAACTTGATTTCTAAAAAATGATTACTATTACCATGTTAATAAATAGTTTCTGGCATAATTTACTGATATTTTAATTATAAAATTTTAATGCAAACACAGCAAAGTGGAACAAAATAAACTACTGAAGCTCAAAGGAGAAAAGAGATAATGTCTTTAAACAATGATTATTCAAACTCACATTACAGCAACTTGAATAGTTCCATTTCTTAATTCCTCACTTGCAATTAGATATAAACAAAGATAATGAGATTAGTATATTTGAAAAACTGAAAATAAATTTAAGAGATGAATGACTTTGACGCTGGTATAACTACGACAAGGTTCTTGCAGCAGGCACAGCTACGCTGGACTGCAGGAGATACTGAAGATACAGAAGGACACCATTAGACCGAGGACCAACAACGCCCCCACCCGAAGGAAATAGGGAAGCAGGCACCTTGAGGGTGCTCTGCACACAACCACCCAGCCACAAACGACTCTGCACCCCCCACCCCGATTTGTCCCACCAAAAAAAAACAACAACAACAACAAGCAGAAGCTTTTCTCACCACACTGATGCAATGCAGAGGTCCAGCCAGTGCTGCAGCAGGGCGCAGAGTCGGGCAGCCTGGGCAAATGGAGCTGGGCACGCAAAGCGGCAGCCAAAGAGTCAGCTTGCCCCTGCTTACAGGGGGGCCCCAGCCACTGCTTCCATTGCAAAGTGCCTGGGACTACAGTGCCATAAGCCCTCACTTACAGGGCAGCCCCTGTCCTGAAAGCTGAAGGCTCCTTCTCTCCCAGTCAGGGGCACTTTGACCTGCACCCTGCTAACGGGGGCAGTCACCTCATGCAGGCTGCCAGCAGAGCACAAAGGCTCCCAGACCCTGATTAGAGGCAGGCCGACAACACCCATGGAGCCACAGAGCTCGGTTTCCCCCCCAGTAGCGGGAACGACTCAGCAGCCAGGCAGTGGGGCAGCACGGCCAAAGGCCACAGTTGGGATGCCAGCAAGGGCAAAAGCCCGGACCCAAGTCTCTCGCAGGGCCAAAGGCCGCGGGCAGGATCCAAAAGCCCCAGTTTCCAGGCAGGGTGCAAGCCCAGCCCCACGCCTCTGAAAGGCCGGGGACAGAGATACCCACCTGAGTACAGGGGGTTCCTCAGAACACATCTCACCAAGAACGGGGGGGGGGGGGTGGAGAGGGGGGGAGACACGCACAGCCCTGCCTACAGGACAGCACCCCGTGCCTCACCATCTCCAAAATGCCCCACAGAGCATGCAGCTCCTGCCAGTGCCCAAGGGATGGGCCGGCCCGCCTGGCTGCAGCACAGCACCATGTCTCTGGGAGCCCAGGGAGCAACCTCGACCCACACAGCAGGGAGGTCGCCCCAGCCTCAAGCAGTGCCTCAATCTGCACCCTCTAATGGGCCAGGGAGGGGTCATTCCCACGAGCTCTCTAGAGCAGCCAGCTGTGGCACTGCAGCCTCCCCAGACCTGCTTACAGGGGTGGGCTGCACCCCACCCCAGGACAGAGGGCTCCAGGGCTCATGACACACACCCCGAGTACAGGGCTGCCACGCTGGCACATGGCCAGCAGGACAGGTGGCTGCACAGGCACAGACCCAAGCCCTGGCTACAGGGCAGTCTTGGCCACAGAACTACCTTGCTAGCTCTCCTCTGTCCTAAGAAAAAAGAGGGCGAGACAGGAGGACACTCGCTCCACTTGCGGGACTGAGCAGGAACACCCAGCTGACTTAATGCATCAAGTCCTCCATTCCCCCCTGGGAAGTCAAAGCTAAGCTGCAGCCATTTTCAGGGAGGCCTGAAAGGAAAGCTCAATTACTCTGTCACCCACGCAAACAAGGAAAGGTAGGGGAACACATGCACACAGATATGATTTTCCAGAAGGGAAGGAGAACACAGAGTAGCCAATGCCCAGGCAGAAACCCAGACCCACAAGCAGCAGACAAGAGCCTCTGACCCACCCCCAGGCTGCATGGAGGCCACGGACCTCAGCATGCCAGGGGGGCTTTCTCAGGGGGCCAAAGGCCAAATGGCGCGACACGCACCCTGACTGCAGGGTCGTCACGTTGGCATGTCACCAGCAGGCAACTGTGCCAAGTGGCTGGAGGAAGAGTGGCAGGGAAAGGGCGCTACCCTGCTTAAAGGGTGCCCTTGGGGTCCAGCGAGCTCCGTTTCCCACTCGAGTGCAGAGAAGTGGCTCTCATCCTCCATACAGGGGGCCACACTCCCCGGGCAGCCAAAGGAGCAACAAGGCAAAAGGCCAACTACAGCAAAAGACCCGAGCCCCGGTTGCAGGGAGGTCACCCAGCACAAAGCTGGCCCAGCCACCCAAGGTGCCGGCAACACACTACTGTGGTGTGACATGCTTTTGCCCAGGGAGCCTCTCCCTTTGCCCATCCATAGTCATCTCCTTTCTTCCTCTTCTCGCTCTTGCCTCAGAGTTCCACGTCCCGCTTCTTTTTTCTTCAGCAGCAGATCCTTCAGATGAAGGAGGCCAACCTTTAGACCCGAGGACCAACAACTCCCCCACCTGAAGTGGGCAGGGAATCAGACTTTTTGCTCTGATAGCATTGTTATGTTCTCCCAGGTATTTAACCATCTCTCTCCTCAACTTCGTAGGCGCTCCTCAGCCCGGAAACAACTCCTACCTCCCCCCCACACACCCCTCTCAGCTAGGAACGACACCCACCTCCGCTACCCCTCAATCTACCAACCGTCCTCAGTGACTCTGCCTCACGCTTCCTGCTTGATGCCATCCTCTCCCACCACCCTCCACACCCAGTGCTTGTCCTCTCAACTCAGCCCAGACAACTTTTTTCTGGCTTCCCACTTAGAGCACTCAACTTCCTATCACACTCTGAGGAGAACACCTGTTGCTCATCTGCCAGTCGTGCCTTATATAGGTGTCCCCACCGCCTGCCAGCCATAGGAGCAAAGAACATCACTCTTCCCACNAAAAGATTGTTAGCTACCTGTAGTATCTATGAATTTGATGTTTTAAACTGATGGAAAAATTTACAGGAAACTGCTTTGAACAGTGAGTAGCAGGGACATAGACTGAAAGGAAAAAGGGGAATTGGCCTAAAACATTTTGGAAGCAATGGAAAGCTTCCCAGCTAAGGATTCTGACTTTGGATAAGGCCTTAGTATGTGTCTGGCACTTGCATGAGTCTGGTACCTGTGTCAGTTTGACAGATAGATCAATTTATGAGCCTGACTATGCAAACTGGAAAGTATTTAAAGTAGCTTTGCCTTTACACAAAATGGGAAGCAATGTTATACTGACCATAAATTTATTGACAAATGTAGCACTGCATATTTTATGGGAGTCACCACTGTGCTAAAGTTTTCTGTGTCCATTCTGAACAATGGAATCACAGTGAGCTATACTACAGCTGAGTAAGTAAAAATGGAGAATTTGAGGAATTTTATATTCTAATAAAATCTTCAGCTAATCAAAATATCTAGAGGAAGGTTTTTGCTATGCAGTCATTTTATTTTGTTTTAAAATCAGTCAATCAAACAAACAAAATCCCACTAAACATAAACCAAGGAAATGATATTCATTTTTTTGTGTGTTTTATTTATGAAACTGTAAGGTCACCATCTGGTGGTTGTCTTAATATCCAAAATTCAAACTTCTTTTTGAACAGCTGTTGATCTGTGATTGTGGGGTTTTAATTTAATCTGAAAAAGAATATGGGTTCAAATACTATCACACTGAGGATTCTTTTTCCAAAATTTCGCCAAAACTTTTCTAAGTGGGATATGGAGTGATCAAAACGACTTCAGAGTAATGATTATCCTGATAAGATGAAGGGAATGGAGGTCTCTATAATGACTTTAGAGAGGGTGCTTAATGAATGTGAATGGTGAGGTGTGGTTAGCTGTCTATATATTGGCTCCTGTTCAGGAAAATCAACATCATTTATAAAAATAGTGGCAAAGAATATATTTTAGATTCCAAAACTAAAAGCGGGATTTATCTCACCTAATGTCACCTGGAAAAATAAGCCAGCTATTAGTTAGGGCTACTTCAGTTGCTGGTAAAGAAATACAGGTCCTTTAAATATTTATTCATCCTCACAAAATAAATGCATGCAAGATAAAGATGACCCTCTGGAAAAGAATAAAAAACATTTGGAGTGGTCCATTTTTCTCTCTAGCTGACTATCTTAGGGACTGTGCACAACTTTTAGGTAAGATGGACGAAATTCAGTCAAAGGTCAAGTGTAGACATTCCTACACCTGTTAAATATTCCTTTGTCTTGTCTCTTACGCATCCAGCATTCAACTTACCTGGCACTATTGAGGTCAGAGTTTGGAAGGATGCCAACAGAGACTTGGCCTAGTTTGTTTCTAACCACATTTAATGTGCAGATATCTATGCACATATCTATATCTATGTATCTGGCATTATGGGATGTAACTCACTTCAGTAATTCTGAGGAGGACATTAATTCTCAGAGCACTACTTCAGAAATATGCTACAATATTGTCCCAGCCATTACCAACAATAGCAACCTAGAGCCACGACAGAAGATCTTCTGCTGAAATTGGGATGTAATTTGTACGTAACTACTGGAAAAGTTTTTTAAAAAGATTGTTAAGAAGTTTGATAAGGTCTTCCTTGCTTTAATGGAGAAAATCAGGACAAGATTTGACAGTGATAACTACATGGGTAATAAAGTTATATGACTTAATATTATGTTTGTAAAGAAAGATCAAATTTTCTGATTAAAATATAAGGAACAACTGTTTCATAAAAATACCATTTTGACAATTTCAGTAATGGTACCAATCCCTCATTTTATACCAAACTTGGTATAAAAGCATATACTTGTATGTCAACATACTAAAACATTTAACAAAGATATGCTAATCTCGAATATATGCTAGAATTCTTCAATCATAAAATTAGGTTTTACAATGTACTGTGAGAAATTAATGCAGTTTATGAAATGTGCTTAACATTTACATCTCTGAGGCAGTCTTTGATGATGTGTGGTTTCTTAGTTTTTGTGGGACCATTGTCAATAGGCACCGAGTGCAAGCAATGCATGTCCTGTAATCAGGTTTTGAAGACTTGATCAATGAGTTTGTCATAGAGATCCAAGCAATCTTATTTAATTTATTGTTACTGTTGCTTATAGAATTATTTAAGCAAAATCAAGCTAAACATGGAATTTACTTTATGATCAGGGAGTTGAAACAATACAGAAGAGATTTAGCAGAGCATTTGATTTGCATAAATACAGAATTAGTTTTGACAAGAAGCTTCAGGGGTTTTCAAGATCTAAGCCAATACAATTTTGCACTTTAAAAACCATGCATATTGTTAGACAGCTCTAGAATTAGATATTCAGAATGAAAACTTTATGAGATAAATTTTGAAGAAATCTAGAATGGACAGAAGAAAGATTTTTGGTTTTTGGGAGGGGCATGTCATACCTACCTTGATTATTTTACCATTATGACTTTACTGTTGCCTCCAGACTAGGATTTTTTGCTTTGAGCAAATGATGTTCATTAACAAATGCATAGCATATTGTAAGAAAATACTGTCCTGTATAACAGGAAGAAACTCTGTGGCTCTTTGAAAGTAAACAGTGCAGATACATCATGTTTCTGCATTACTGGCTGAATCCAAGACCTTGAATAAAAATAACAAGATGGTTAAAAATCTGCAAGGATTTTATGGCATATTGTTAACATTTCTCTTTCTCTGAAATGTTCTTATTCAGAACAGTTAATTTTTTTGTTGCAGTAAGTAAACTGAGGTAAAATTCAAGAAAAAAAAATCAATTCAAAACTACATTTCTGGGGCTTCTAAATAGCTTTTGTGGATAGGTCAAATTCTGAGGAAGAGCCAGCTCTAAGTGCCATATTTTATTTCAATGCATTTAGTTACAATCTAGACAGTTTCCGATGGATGAAAGCTCAAGAATGGATTTGGTGTTTAGTCTAAGACTATCCAACTTGGACATTTTGTGACTAAGTCAGTGGTGGTTTCTGTTTACAGTGTATTTGCAATAAGTGTTTATTGCCTAAAAGCTTTAAGATTATTGTATCATACTGGTATTTCGTATTATAGTCCTAATGTGGAAAGAAAAAAGAAGAAAGCCTCTGTATTTGTTCAGAAAAATAAATACATAGCTTTTTTTTTTTTTTTTTTTTTTTTTTTGTATTAGAATTGCTTAAGTGTGACAATCACTACTTTAGCCAATTGAAATGTTAGATATTACTGCGAGGCAGTATTTTTCTTGTTACTTTTAGATAAATATGTTCTCACTCACTAAAATATTGTATTTTAGAGAGACTGAAACTATTCACATTTCAAAGTTGTCAAAATAATTCTTTTATACTTTGTAAAAACTTTATCTTCTCAGTATTTATAGAAAGTAAAATTTTTTAGTGTTCTTCCTCTGTAAATAGGAAATTGTCAAAAATTGTAACTTACTCGAGATCTCATTGAAAATTTGTGGCAGAATAACTAATGTTAAATTTTGCTTACAATATCTTTGTTGTATAATTCATTTTTGAAGAGATAAATTGTAAGACTTAGAAGTTTAAATATTTTGAAATCATTTTTTTGGTCATATTTTTTTTCCATTTAGTTTCATTTTAAGGTCTGCTTAAATCTAGATGATACTTTTAGACTAATTATGGATGGGACCGGGCTCTTTTCAGCAGTGCCCAATGACAAAACAAGGGGAAATGGATGCAAACTGGAACAAAGGAAATTTGTTATGAACATGAAGAAAAATTTCTTTATTTTGAAGGTGACAGATCACCAGAACAAGCTGACCATGGAGGTTGTGGAGTCTCCTTCTCTGGAGATGTTCAGAATCCACCTGGACACTTTCCTGTGTAACCTCTTGTAGGGGACCTGCTTTAACAGAGTGGTTGGACTAGATCATCTCTAGAGATCCTCTCCAACCGCTATGATTCTGTGATTCTGTTATTATTCTGTTGCTCATAAATTCTTACACCAGAAAATCATGTAAGATTTCTGAAGTTACTCCACAATACTTGTACTGGGAGTCATGTTTTGTACAGCATGGACTGAACAATATTAATATTCCATAATGAAAATATTGCATTTTACGTTGATTGAAAAAACAATAAATAGACACGTGCAGGCTGTAAATAACATGCTACATTTTATAGATGATTTTGCTACCTTAAAAATATTATCAATATTTCAGTAGTATGAGGGCTGCTCTGAAAGTAATGCCTCCTATTTTATTATGTTGGACCACAATGTCAAAGGTGAATGGTGGTGATATGGCAGTAGAGGCTGAATCTTCCCACCAATATTCCATTACATTTTTCCACGAGACAGATGGCAGCAGAGAGGCAGTCTGACAAAATGGTATCTGACATGGAAGTGTGTGGGAAGTAAAGGTGTGCAATTGAACTCCTCCATGCAGAAAAAGTTGCACACATTGATATTTATTGACCTTGCTGAATGTTTCTGGTGACCAAACAGTGGATGCTGTATTCCAGCTGTAATGACCACATCAGTGGGTACCTCCACTGGTGCAGATTTTTACAAGAACAGCACACAAGCTCTAGAAAATGCACAGATAATGCTGGTGACTATGTTGAAAATAGTGTTTTGTAGCTGAGAATTTGTTCTGTCAAACATTGTTATTGTGCTCTTTGTGTCTGTTGTAGTTTCCATGGGAATAAATAAGAGGCATTACTTTTGGAGCAACTTGACAGGTCACATTCTTTGAGATCACACTTTTTAAGCATCACTGAGTACCTATATTTAATGTGAGATATGTTCACATACACATTTTAAAATATTTATATTGCACCATGTATTCTACAACATCTTTATACATTTCTACAATATATTTACATTGAATATATTCATATGAACCATTTAAATATTTAGAATTGTCACTGTCTTTTCTCACAGACTTATTGTTTACTTTGGCTATATATATGTTTTGTATCTCTATTTTTTTTACAAAACAGAATATATTTGAATTACATACAAACATACCATACTTCCATTTACGTAAATCTGAATTAGCTCAAACCAGCATTGTTTATGTAAGAATTAAGTGCAGTGTAGTAAAATATTACAGAAATGAAATGTGTACAAATAAAGCACAAATAAACTAAGTGCTATCTGAAAGTATAATGAACTGTTGATTAATAATGCATTAGAAGTTAACATTGAAATCAAATTAGTCATCTCTGGAAGTTTGTATGGTTTGTTTTTTTTTCTTGTCACTGATGGTGCAGTAATAGTTTTTAAAGCAAGTGTGTTCTATGACGAGTTCATTTAGTATTCAGTATAATAGCACTAATAATAATGAGCTCATTTGGCTGCCATTATATAAGCATTAGATAATGGATACCTATATTAAAGTGTTACTGTTATGGTGGTGGTTTTTTTCTTCATTTGGTACTCAGTGCTAAATCTTTAAAGCAAGCTTTTATGCAAATTGTTGTTTTATCTTTGAATCACAACTAGTTTAGTGGACTCTGGAATCCCATTATCATCAAAGCTGCTTTTGATATGAGACTCTCAGTAATTTGACTTGCCATGAGTTTTATTGTCATTACTTCTCTCCCAGCTTTTTCCTTTTATCTTTTCTCCCTTCATCAGCTTTGTACACACTGCTACTTGGAACAATGTAAAAAAAATGAATAGTGATACACTTCTGAAAATGCTCTGCTAATGTTAGTAGCGTTGAGGTGTCATAACTTAGTACACTGTGTTGCTCTTCAGTGAATGACCTGTATAGCTTGCCCCATGAAGATTGCTGGTGCTGTACTTGTGTTTTCAATGCAGAAGATATTTATATTAAGGATTAAGATATATAAGCAGCAGGAAACCACAGACTGGAGCTTTATTATTATGATTATTATTTTAATGTTTATTGTACTCCAAAATTCTTCAAAGTTGATGTTGTGGAACAGTTTGTTCATAGCCATTTATCTATGAAGTCATTTTAAAGCATCAAAATATATGCAGAATCTTATCAGATGACTTTTTTCCATAATGTGTTCATATAGAAAAATGACTCACAATTCTAACTGGCTCAGCTTCTCATATACAGCCTTTCTTTGTATCTGCACTGCTTAGTAGGCAGCTGTCCCTATGGTAGGATAAAGCAGACACTGTTTTCTAACCTGTATCTGTTTGTATGACCCTATTACTAGGGCAAAACATCCATACTTTTTTTGAGTACTTCAAATCTCAATCATGCCTTACTGTTGTTCTTTATAATATGCAACACAAGGATCTCCTAAGAAGGATCTTGGATCTGACTTCCCTGGCTGTGTTGTCTCCATCTCATCACTGAAACATATAACTGGCAGTCTCAATCCAAACGTGTCCATCCTCTCAGGGTTCCACCCATCCACATGCCATCTGGGTGCCAGGAAACTGGGTAGGGTTAGCCTATTTTTGTTGTACTCATGACCATGCTCAAATGATTTGTATACATTTTCAGAACACAGAATTGGGATTTATGTCAGGTTTAGGCCTGAAGATCACGTATAAGGCTCTCTTTAAAAAGAGAACAGAGATATTTCACAATAAGCAGGGGTCTGGAAGGACAGAATGTTGAAAAGTATGAGATAATGGAGCCATATATTGGGGGTTGGACTTGGTGATCTCTGGAGGTCCATTCCAACCCCTACAATTCTATGATATCAGTGTCAACAACACTTGGTAAATCCAATATTCCATCCCCATTGATTTGCAACTTAAAGAGACTGGGGAAAAGCAATGACAATCATTATTACAACAATCATAGAATTATAGAATGGCCTGGGTTGAAAAGAACCTCAGAGATCATCTAGTTTCAATCCCCCTGCCATGGGCAGGGTTGCCAACCACTAGACCAGGCTGTCCAGAGCCACATCCAGCCTTACCTTGAGTGCATCCAGAGATGGGGCATCTACAACCTCTCTGGGCAACTTGTTCCAGTGCGTCACCACCCTCTGTGTGAAAAACTTCCTCCTAATATCTAACCTAAACCTTCCCTGTCTTAATTTAAAACCATTCCCCCTTGTCCTATCACTATCCACCCTCGTAAACAGTCACAGCCCCTCCTGTTTATACACTCCCCTCAAGTACTAAAAGGCCACAATGAGGTCTCCTCAGAGCCTTCTCTTCTCCAAGCTAAACAAGCCCAGTTTCCTCAACCTTTCCTCATAGGAGAGGCACTCCAGCCCTCTGATCATCTTAGTGACCCTCCTTTGGACCTGTTCCAAGAGCAGTGTATCTTTCGTGTGCTGGGGGCCCCAGGCCTGAACACAGTACTCCAGATGGGGCCTCCTCACAAGAGCTGAGTAGAGAAAGATAATCACCTCCCTCTCCCTGCTGGCCACCCCTTTTTTAGTGCAGCCCAGAGCACAGTTGGTCTTCTGGGCTGCAAGCACACACTGCTGGCTCATGTCCAGCTTCTCATCCACCAGGACCCCCAAGTCCTTCTCCACAGGGCTACTCTCAAGGAGTTTGCCTCCCAGTCTGTATGAATACCTGGGATTGCCCCGGCCCAAGTGCAACACTTTGCCCTTAGCCTTGTTGAATCTCATTAGGTTCTCATGGATCCACTTCTCCAGTCTGTCCAGGTCCCTCTGGATGGCTTCCCTTCCTTCCAGTGTATCAACCACACCACTCAGCTTGGTTTTGTCTGCAAACTTGCTGAGGGTGCACTCAATTCCATTGTCTATGTCATTGATTAAGATGTTGAAGAGCATTAGTCTCAGGACCCACCCTTGGGGGACACCACTCATGACTGGCCTCCACCCAGATATAGAACCATTGATCATAACCCTTTGTCTGTGACCAGCCAACAAGTTCTTAATACATCAAACAGTCCATCTTTCAGATCCATACCTCTCCAATTTAGAGAGAAGGATGTGGTGAGGGACTATGTCACAGACTTTGCAGAAGTCCAGGTAGATGACATCCCTTGCCCTTCCCCTGTCCACCGATGCCATTACTTCATCATAGAATCAATAACAATCAGTTATACTAACTCAGTTCAAGTTGCCCATAAAGTGTGAGGTTAATTTTTTTATAAAGAGCAAAACCAGCTATATTAATAATGCTAACTTTAGCTGAACTATCTTAGAGGCTACTTGAGCCATAGGAATATTAAAATGGTCCCCTTTTCCTACAGTTTGGGCAATATTCCTTCCTCTAAAGCATAACTGTCCAATCTTTTGGTTTGACTGCATTGAGTGAAGAGGAATTGTCTTGAGCTGCATATAAAATACAGTTAATGTTTATAAGTAAGGAAACTTTCTTTATTTTTTTATTAAAAACAAAAAACAAAAAACAACAGCAAAAAGAGGGCAACAATAGCATAAAACTAGCAGGCTGTACACTTATGCTTTACAATTTGTCCTTTCTTCTTTTCCACTCACATAGAAGCAAATTCCTTTACCTTATATGAGAAGAACAAGGAAGAAAAGCATTTTCTTGAACCACTCTGCTGCTTTATTGCTTTTGGTAGAGGTTCCTAGTGCATATCCAATATGAATTTCACTAATGAACAGAAAATTGGATATATTCTGCATTGTGTGGCTCCTCAAAGAGAAAACAATACTTGTTAGCAACTGAGAGAAGAAACCTGAGAATGAATTTTAAGAAAGTTGTAAATGAGGGATTGTTTAGAAGAAAAAAAAGGGAGAGAAATGAAGACATGAAAAACATAGAAATATGTATAGAAGGAGGAAAGAAAAACAAAAGAGGGAAAAAAGCAGGAGGAGAAATAGTAAGGAGCACGTACCTTAGGTAAAGAAAAACAAGTAGAAATAATAACACAGACAGAAGAATTTCATATTAGGGAATAAAGATAAAACTATTTTAAGTGGAAAGAAATTTTTTTCAAGTGGAAGAAGCAATCTAAAAAGAAAAAAAGTAGATGAAAGCTATTTTGAAGAGAAAAAGAGGAGAAAGAGAATGATGACAAAGATAAAAAGACAAAGATAAAAAGACAAAGAGAGAAATAAGATTATTTTTGAACAAAAAGTAATTATTACAAAAGTACTTCACGAGAACACGCGCTGAGAATAAAATTCTTAAAAATAGAAAAAGGATTGATGAAGATGTTCTGGAATGAAGAATAAAAAAATACTAGAAACTCAAAGTCATTGTGTAAATACAAGTTACAGTAAACTTGGTTTTACAAAATTTCTCAAATTGTGGTATCTTGCTTGGTATTTAGGAAACAGAAAATAACTTTCAGGAAGTTCTAAGTTACTCTTCTACTGAATGCACAAGTCTCAAAATTTGATAAATCAATTTATCTGTAAAATTTTATGAGCTATTGCACTGACTGACTGAAACTCAGACAGAAATGAGAAATGATTGCCCTATGTCCCCCAGCTTTGCAACCTTGGGGCATCCAGATCAGCCTCCACCTACTGGTAACTTCATGTTAACTCATGCTGTGTTTGTTACTTTGTTAATGCCAAGAAAGTTTTCTGGACAAAAAACAATAACAACTGTCTCAATTTTTTAGAGTGGATAAACTGCAGTAATTGTTTTTTCTCCCTTAATGTCTTGTAGCTGGTATAAAATCCAAGTTACTGAATAATTTTTCAACCCTAAGCAGAAAAATATAAATAGAGAGTAGCTGCTAACATGATATTTCTGGGAGTATATATAAAACATGGGATAGGATCTCAAGCAGTCACTTGATTATACCATTTTTACGTCTTTTTCTTTGATAAGCTGTAGCAATTCTATCTCTGTGTTATCTTCTTATTTTTCTTGTTATTTTTCTTTGTCTACTTCTTCTTTATTCCCCTTCAGTTATAGATTCATCATGTCATGTGTACAAGCTGTATGCAACCACTGAGCTAAGCCATGTCTGACGGCTAATGACTCTTGCAACATTTTAGCAAAATGCCAGCACCATCCTGTAACTCCATCACAATCTTCTAATCTAGCAACCACATCATTCACAGTATTTAGGGTATATGTCTCTAATATATCACTGAGCCCTGAAGACATAGCACCAGAACTCCTAACACATTTTTGAATTCCATGAACCAGAGTGTAATTTTTGATGATTAGTTTAGAGCTCCTCTGTGAAGAGATGTCATAAATATTTAAATGGGAAGAAGTCTAGTAATATAATATGTTTGAGTCATATAACTGTATACATATGATCATTACCAGACCAACTTGCAAGTATTCCTCACTTCTGCTCTGAAATACGGCTATTACATGATGATGTGTTCCAGTATTTTTACGTAATTTACTTTCATATTATATAGCAATACTTCATTTTTCTAGTATTTCCATAAGTAGCTATGTCCTTTGCCACAGAACAAAGGTTTTTACCGCTGCTATAATACAAAAGAATCAGAGCAGATAAGAGAAACAAGTCACATACGCATGAGTAAACACTTGCATGGTGCTACTTATATATCTTTTTATGTGTGTTGATTTTGTTTTTCTTTTAAAGGACTAGTTTTAGAAATACTTTCTAATCTTGAAATCTTAATGAGAACAGCTGCAGATTGGGTGTCTCAAATGTGCTAGGAATATCTAGTTTTTGGGTAGGAGTACTGTTAATACTGTGTTTTATTTTTAATATATGGGCAGGAATAGCTATTATACANTTTTTTTTCCCCATCCCGCTACACTGTTTGCTCCTTTTTCATTTGGATGCATCTGGGTCGGGGTTATCTCAAGGGCCCTAGCCCTTCTCAGGTGTTACTGCCTGTCCCCTCAGAGCAGGGCTGCCTCGCAGATGGTCTCATCTCATAAACCAAGCACTCCATCTGAGCTGGGCATGGGGAATTTATTTCTTCTCTTCTGGTGTTTGTTTGCTTTGATTGTTGCATTGACTTCTCAGGTCTCTGCCCCCATAGGGAAAACCCCTTCTGAACTTAGAAATATTGTTACAGAGAGGAAAATATGAAAACAGCTGATGCCTGATGGCCCTATCTCACCTTGTTTAACACTCAGCAGACAGATTGTATCCCACTGTAGACATTTATTCCTGGAGTTTAACCTGCAATTCCACTTCTTTGACCATTCCCTGTTCAGGGCACAGCAGTGCCTGAGCAGCTCCATCGGGTAACAGCACACAGCTGGGATATGGGTGCAGCTGCGCTTCTTTCACCTGTTTATATCTGTCTCGCTCCAATTGATAGGAGGGAGATGAGGTTCTTTTATATATATGTATACCCAGCATGAGATTAAGAAACAACGGTTCAAATGTTGGTCCAACCAGTTTATTACAAATCTTAATCAGGGAGATGGGGAAGGGAAGAAGGGTGATAGAAAAGATAGGAAATAGAAGCAAGGAGTTTTTATAGGAAGCAAGAGGGAGATAGTCACCACCATGGATCCAGCGTGGTTTGTAGTTCAGTCATTGATCTTCAGTAGTGGTGGGTCATCGAGCATTGTTGTTCCATTGATGACCATGACTTTTCGATGGTAGTACAAACTTATTTATAAGTCCAAAGTGGTTGAGTCAGTTCTCCTTGGAGTGGCAACTCCTGGCTCTGGGATCTCAGCAGAAACTCCTTTGTTCCCACCTTCCGGGCCTTGCCAGCAGATAAGAGGGAGCGGGGATGCCCACCTGCATCCTGTTTTTCACAGGACACGATGGTATCATTCCCCAGTTTTCCCATACCAAGCTGGAGCTATTTAGTCACAGGCCAGATCTTCCACCATTAAACACTCCTGAGCACTCTCATCCAGAGGCAAACAGCTCTGGAGGAAGGTGCTTTCAAATGTCCACAAAGTGATGTTGATTTTCACACAGTAGCACCCATCACTTGCCTCCTCAATAAATCAATAAATCAGTTAGAGTCTTATCACAAGAAACACCTCAGGAAGCAAGCTTTGAGCCAGAAAAACGAAGAAGGATTCATACAATAGCCTAGTAGAAACACAGTAAGGTGCACTGCATTTCACATTAAAGAAGTTATGAAAATAAGTATTTTTAACTAGCATGAGAAATACAAATAATTAAAAAATTTTATTGGAGTAATTGTGAGAAAAATTGTAAGTTTCCATACGGAAGCTACCGCTAGGTGAGGTCTGCACCACAACCTAGTTAATGAGGCTGAACAAACACACTGACCATAGAAAACATCCACAAATTTGTTTTGCCTGAGAATTTAGTTATTTATGCAATTTCTCACCGGCTTTTGACTAAGGTATTATTCCAATTGTCCTTCCCATCTGGACTTTGTATATGTATGTATGTATATGTATGTATGCCTATAGTGCCTGCAGAGAGAAGTCCAGACCCCAGCAGGACCCACCTGGACATGGTGGAGGCAAAGGGCTGTGTCTGAATGGCCTTCTGCAGCTGACATAACACACCCACACAACTCCATATATTAATATAAATTAAATTTAAGTAGTGGAAAACAGTAGATAGGCCAATAGAATGCAACAGAAACTGTAAAAATGAAGGGATCCTACCACACATGGCACAGCCAGCTACTGATAGCATGCCCTCTTCTAAAGATTTTGATGAGTTAATTATGTAAATAGGGGAAATTGTTCCATCCTCAAAACTCCACCAAACAATAAATAACCACAGCTGAAACAAACACAGATGAATTTTGAGCCTTGTCATCATAATTATGATTTTATCACTGTTATTATCTGAGTAGGATAGAGGACATCAGGCTCCAGAGATTATTTTCTCCCAGTTTTGATTTAAATTGGTTGGCATTACTTAGCTTAGTGGGAGGCTGTAAAGAAATGGCTTTAGTTTTCAGAAATTGGACCCAGCTTCTTTACAGCCACCATTTCCACTTGCCTGTTGCTCTGCTCTCTACCTAACTCAGACACCTCAGACGCCTGACCCAAAAGATCTTGAAGTAGCCTTACTACTGCTGTGATCAAGATCAAGTATTAGCCCTCCATCTGTTACCATTACAGCAATTGGAGCTAAAAAACTCTTTCAATCTCTCCTCCCTAAACAAAATTTTAACCCTTAACTATCTCCAATTCTGTATGGTGCTGAGCAAGGTTCAGTAGAACATGTAAGCACACACTGAACTCTTACTTAGACATCACCTCAGGCTTCTGTGGATCATTTTGCAGTAGAAATGCCCCAGGAATACTGCTCTTTCTTCAGGAAGCTTTTAAAATGAGTTTCTTGTCGTAACCAATAGTATAGCAAACGAGAAATGCAGATCACATCTTAACATTTAGGTGGAGCACAGTCATTTGGGACTGCGGCTGGCTGCTTATTCTGTGCAACAGCCAGTTTCCAAGCAATGATCTAGGCTTGGAGCTCCATAAAACTATGTTGCAAAAGTTCTTCATGACATTGTGTCACAGGTGCCTATAGTGTTTCAGCAAATTTGATGATGTTTTTACTGATGTTTACTGATATTCAAACATAATTGATTATAGTGATTTGGGCCAGACTCATGTTGTGAATTTAGCAGACAAAGAATGAGATCTATTATAAACACATTTATAAAGGAGGAAAATGTCTGATGGCTTGGGAAATTTAGAGATATTGAAAGAACTATTTGACATCCGTATTAACTCAAAACCCTAAAAGGGCTATGCTTGTTTACCTTGCTTTAGTCCTATTACAGCTTGAATTTTAATTTATCATAGAATCACAGAATCATAGAATCGCCTGGGATGGAAGGGACCTCAAGGATCATCAGCTCCAACCCCCCTGCTGCAGGTGGGGCTGCCAACCTCCATACCTAATACTAGACCAGGCTTCCCAGGGCCCCATCCAACCTGGCCTTGAAGCCCTTCAGGGATGGGGCATCCACAACCGCTCTGGGCAGCCTGTCAACCACATAAAAGGAAATTTCTTGCTTTCTAATGATACATTGAGTTTATTGCTTATTTTATCAATTCCAGGCACAAGCCTACGGATGACTTCCACCTTCTCTGGCTGCAGTCCCACTTCTTCTTGGTTTTTCTTGGAAAGCAGTATCAATTTCATCTTTATCCATTTCTTCCCTTTTATCTCTTGGAAAACACACCTACCCAGGTGATCTTCTCAACTGGAATTTAAAGGAGTACTACTGTTATACATAATGAGTTTATTTCATCTTGTACGGCTCACGTTACAGAATAACTTTAATGATATTATGATTCTATAAGTCCACCCTAGTGCCACCAGCCATGCAGGCAGGCTTCACTTTAAAATCAGAAGATCGTAGAACGTCCATTGTTGGATCACCAAGTTTGACTCCTGGGTCAACTCAGCACCACCAGACACCCAGTGTCTGAAAGTGAATGGTGTCCAAATGCTCCTTGAGCTCAGGCAGCTCCCCACAGTCCTAAGGAGAATGTTCCTTTTAACACTGCAGCATAACATGGAAGTTAGTGCATAACCAGAGCTCCTCTGTTTTGGTTAAAATATTATCTATATGATGGTCATTTTTCTTTATTGCAAGAAAATTATTTACAATGACATTTTCAATTGAATTCTGTTGGAACCTAATAAATTTGGGCCAACAACTCACATGCCAGGGGAATTAAAAAGCTAAAACAGATTTACAGTTAATCAATGCATGGAGGGAAATTTATTCAACTACTGAGAGATTAGATATTTTCCTCACTAATAGACAGAAATTTTACCTTCAATTTCTCAAATTTCCCCAGAGATCTGGAATCATGTTACTTCTACCATTTCCATAAACAACACCTTTCTGACTTGGAAAAATTCATGTGTCAATCTGTTCTTTAGTAATAAATATATAACAAAAACTGTAAAACTGTTTGGAGGTGAAATAAATGCCCTGCGTACTTCTAAGTAGCTCTACTTGATCTTGACAAGATTGAAAGACAGTATGGACTCTACTGAAAGACATTAGAGGTGTTTTCATTGCACTACTGATTCTGTAATCTTCACTCTATGCCAGGTTTGCCAGTTTGATAAAACATTCCTCTCTATCAAGTAAACATTTCTGTTAAGACCTACAAAACCTTCCACTTTTTTTTATATCAAAATAACCTTGAAGACATTTCTATAAACCAAAAATGCCAAGACTGTGGCATAAAAATGTCTTCCCTCCTACAAAGTGCCACACTATGACCATTTCAAATGATTATCTCAATCATTCCTATTTTTCATATCCGTATCATTTTCTTTATTTTATTCTCTTTTATTTTCCCTCTTGGTTTCACAGGAAGATATAATTAATTTTTTTTTATCTGTTCTGTATAGTACTAAACTAATATGTTCTATGGAAGCATGATTTTCAGCTCCAGAGTTAAGAATGGTCCAAGTTTTGTGTGCAAAGCAAGCAGTGAATGACATTATTTTGTAACAAAGCTATGTACTTCTGTTGTTTTCTGAACATTTCAAACTAAACTTTCGTGAATGAATTTAAAAATTTGATCCTGTTGTGTGAGCTTAACACATACTGCTCCTCTGCCTTCTATTATCCTCGGAACAGGACATTTTCAGGAATTTCCTGTGTTCTTCAGCCAGCGTTTGAAGGATTCTTTGGTATAGCCCGTACTTATATCACAAAGGATGAATGTATTCTTACCCTTATGAGCCCATTCCTGAGATGGCTTATCCACAGAGGCTAATGCATACTATCTTACTGCAAAGAATTCTGTAAAGCATTGTCTCCTTTCAAACGTCACAGACATTTGGATTATTATTCTGAGATAGTTATCTGCCCCTCATTGTTTTCAGTTTTTTCATAAGAAAGATATCTACTGGCTTTTTCTCTGGAAGCAATTAGAATTTTGCAAGAAAGATCAGCACCTTAACAGCATATAGCAGGAAATTGAAACCATTTTGAAAATAAGTGATGTATGATCTTCTCTGAGAATTTTAAAAATCTGGTGAAAATAGTGGTAAATGTGGCTCCTTAACTTTTTTCATAATTTAGTTTGAAAAAAGAACTCTCTTGTTTTTTTTTCCTAAGGCTGAATTGAACATTCTTACTTTCTGAGAGGTCCTTGTAATTTTTACATACATAGCCTTGCTCACTAACTACTTTATGTATTTTGGTATTCTTAGCATAAGGAAGTCCTTAAGAAAGTCTTTCTTAATAACTAATGGCTTAATTTTCTATCAACTAAGATCGTTATTTCTTGCCCCATCCAGTGGCATGGAAAGTACTGTTGTTTTTATGGCTTTNTATATATATATTATATATATATTATATATATATATTATATTATATATAGCTATATTATATTATACTCTAAAATATAGACCAGAATTATGCCAAAATGAGACCTCTGGTAATGAATATCAAACTGAAATTTGAGACCCAGAGAGTGAGATAAGAACCAGAGTATGTACGGAGTTTATTTAGGAGCATAAAAACACACTGATTCAACTTGTAATTCCACGAAGTTGAAACTTCATCTGCCACAAAAGGGTTAATGACTTTCACTACCTTTATGTCAGCTACAGTAGATGATAACCTTCCACATATGCAACTACAGTAGAAGCTTTGAAGTCACTGAACATCATCAGGGTTTCCAAGGATCAAACAGCATAGTGAATCATGAAGTGGTGTTGGGAGCTCAGGTTATCACAGTGGTGGCTCAAGTAATACTGACAGCAGTGACAGCTGTACTGTTCAGATTCTTTCTATCATCTTCTCTCCCTGCTCTCCCCCAGACAGAACTCCCATAAAGAAAGAATGGCAGGGTATTCAAACCAAACTACTTCCAACTGTGTATTTTTAAAGTGTGGTTTGCAGAGCATCTGAAACAGATACACTAGTGTCCCCTCACAACCATCAGTGCTATCTTCAAAGTAGCATTTTTCACATATGCAAATCCAGTTGACATTAAGGCAATCTATTAAATGCAATTCTATCAGCAAACAGATTTTTTTTCTAATCTACAGAATCATGAATCTTCTTCATGTAAATATGAAATTGGAAGACAAATTTTCTTGAACGTGGTCTACTTCTCAGTGAAGGATGTGCCAGTAAAAAATGTGAATGCTGTCATTGAATTCAAAAGTATGCTGAACAAACTCTTTCTCTGTTACCTTCAGGAATATTTAGAACAAGTAAAAGTTAAGAGTAAATGAACTCACTGACATACTACATCAGTTTGACACAGTCTTTACATAGGTAGATGTGGATCAGCGGAAAGAAAGTCCTATTATTCCCACTGCACTCTCTCTGTTTAGTGTGGAAATTCCAGGTCTAATCAGTTGTTTACAGAATAATATTTAAAAACATTGGTTTTTTTCGTTTACGCCTTTTGTCCTCACTATTTTTACAATCCAAATTGTGTAGTATATTAGTTCTTTAAAAATATGTGGATTTTGCAGTTATCATGTCACTGGATCAGACTAAGTTGTACAGTATGATAATTGAGTGCTTTTTGATTGTTTCTCTCTTTAGAACAATAAGGGCTATTCTTTAAACAGTGAAGGGAGTCATAGCATGGTGCTGTAGCTGGTATATCAATCTCAGATACCTAATGAAAGAAATCAATCACAATCTCATTTCCTAACATGAATCAAAATAATTTTCAATTACATTACCAGAATTTACAGCTGTTTCGACAGCATCTTTTTTATGTGCAGTAATAGCAAAGCTTATTTTGGAAAGAGGAAGATGCTGATAAAGTAGTCTTAGCAATCCAATTAGCAATTAGTGCAAGCATTACCTGCTGCTAAGCACTACTTCATATGGCAAGATTAAGAGTACTGGACAACACACAACAGTGATCTCCTCACAAGTGAAGACAGAGCTGCAGGCCTGGCTTTGTTTTTTGTTGTGATACAAGTCAACCTTCTGTTTCTCTTTTCTTTTTCTTTCCCCCTCTCTTTCCATTTTTACAAAATCTGTTAGCCCTTTTTTCAAGTCCTTGGGTGCCATGATAAATTTAGTGAGCTATCGAAAGCTTCTTTTATCTGTTATAGCAGATGCCTAGAGCTACAGTGTGAAATCAAAGAAAATAAACTGTTGACATGATTGGTAGCATACACTGTGTACATCACAGTAGGTTTCAAACAGCTGGTTTTTTGCAAAGCTCAGAAAGGTTGGTGGCTTTTTCTTAATTCTGTAGTTATCAAAATAATCCTCATATTAAAAAAAAAGTAAATTGAAATTAGGTACAAATTAATATGACATTCAAACAGGTGTTCAAATGGTGCATCATGTCATAACCCCCTAGCATAATTATCGCAGTTTATATTAGCTGAGAATGTTTCCTAATCATTACACCAAAGTACAAAATATTAAAGCCAATACTACATGTTCTCTTCAGAATGTATAAAAAACAGTCATATTTCCTTATTTGTACATATGAGCTTGATGATGTTAAACAGCTGAAAATTTTGTTATTTCATTTGAAAAAGAGTTCGATTTAAATTAAAAATTGATGATGATTAATTTGATTTACATTAAAAATTGATGATGATTAATTTCTTTATTTTCAGTATTTGAATTTGATGTGCTGTTGATTCTACCATGTGCTGATTCCCTTTACTCTAAAATGAACATAAATACTTGGTGCTTACTGTCTACACTAAAGAGAAATGGGAGCCAACTGGAGAAACTGTTGGAGCCAATCCAGAGAAGGTCTACAAAGTTCATGAGAGGGCTGAACCACCTCTCCTATGAAGAAAGGTTGAAGGAGTTCTGCTTGTTCAGCTTGGAGAAGAGAAGGCTATGAGGAGACTTCATTGAGGCCTTCCAGTACTTGAAAGGAGCTTATAAGCAGGAGGAAGACTGACATTTTACACAATCTGACAGTGACAGCCAGAAGAGGGGAGATTTAGGTCAGGTGTTAGAAAGAAATTTTTTGCTCAGAGAGTGATGAGGCACTGGCATGGGTATCTCTGAGAAGCTGTGAATGCCCCATACCTGGAGGCTTTAAAGGCCTGGTTGGATGGGATCCTGGGCAGCCTGATCTGGCGACTGGCAACCTTGGCCATGACAGGAGTGTTGGAACAAGATTATCTTTAAGGTCTCCCCTAACCTAAGCCATTCTATGACTCTATGAAAAATGAATGCAAAGAGCACATTAATCATAGCATGCATTCATCAAAGGGAAATGATTCTTAACCAATCTGATTGCCTTCTATGATGGACAACTGGCTGGATGGATGAGAGGAAAACAGTTAAAGTTGTCCACCTAGACTTCAACAAGACTTTTGACAATATCCCCCTCACAGGCAAGATCAAGAAGTGCACACTGGATGAGTGGATCGTGAGGTGGGTTGTGAACTGGCTGAATGACCAGTCTTGGGGGTTTATCATGAGTACCACAGAGTCTAGTTGGAGACCTGTAGCTAGTGATGTTCCCCAGGGATCAATCCTGAATTCAGTATTGTTTAACAAATTAATCAGTGATTTGAATGAACAGATAGAGTACCTCCTGAAAAAGTCAGCTGATGATGCAAGGCTGGGAGGAGTGGCTGATACACCAGTGTGCTGTGCTGCCATTCAGAAGGATCTTGACGGTCTGGAGAGATGTGTGAAGAAGAACCTCTTCAAATTCAACAAAGGCAAGTGGAGGGTCCTACACCTGGGGAGGAATAATGCCGTCCATCTGTACAGGCTGGGGGCTGACCTGGTGAAAAATAGCTCTGCAGAAAAGCATGTGGGTTGACAATGATTTCTGATTTCAACTAGTCTGTGATTCTATGATTCTGATTCTGTGACAGTTATGAGATAACTGAACGTAATCAGTGACGCACTAACTACAAATTTTTATTTGCAGGAGCAAATCAAATGTGATTTTTTTTTTTACCCAAAAATAAGAAACTTCAATATTGGAAGTTTCTTGGGAAGGCAGTTTAAAAGTTGTCAGAACTGCCGGAAGAGGAGAATTTGAATTGCTAAGAGAATAAATCCTAGCAATGCATGCCATGAATTTTGGAATAAAATCTATTTAGTAGAGAGCAGCATTTGTAAAATCATAAAATTCAATTTCATTTGATCTGAAAATACAAATTTTCAAATAAATAAATTCCTTACGAATGAAGTTTCACACTTATCTGTACTGCTCAGACTAACTCACATAAAGTAGGTCATAAAATTCTGAATAAAATATTTCAATAGAAAGTGTATTTTGTAAAATCAGAAAATTAATTGGAGGTTCTCATATTTCCCCAAATATGTTTCCATGTTAAAATGAAAGGTTTAAAAGGTTTATCCCAAATATGTTTTCACTGAAAATAGTATCAAAACATTTAGTTTCCAGCTTGGGTTGTCCTCATGTCTTATTGCACCCTACTGTGTTTTTAACTGCCTGGATTCTGACATATTCAAATCAAGGTACAGGTCACTTCTAAAACTTTTAATGTGCTAAAACTTTTAATGTGTGTTATTTACCTTTAGCTAGGAGAAAATCTAGTACTCCTTTATCAAAGAAAGGCATTTCTACAAAAATAGGTATCCTTTTCTGGTGAATTTGTAGTGTGAAAAATTCAGAGATCTTAAGTAGTCCAAGTGAAATTGGATTTTACTTCCTCAAGGATAATAACAGAAATTATGTCTTGTGGAAAAGCCAGAAGTATTCTGGTGCCATTTCCCTTCCTGTCTAAAAATACTGAAACTGTTCCTAATACCAAATATGGATGGTTGCAGATTAGCTTCCTACATACTCTTGCTTGTCCTCTGTCTCTGTCTCTTACTCTAATCAGTGTTGAGCACACGCGACTTTCAGAAATAAGTGATGCTACTGGAAAAAAAAAAAATGGCGAGGGAAAACAATTCCGGTTCTTTTTCTACTCTTCCCTTCCTTCTACACACATACACAGACATTCAAGTCACAAGCAGATACAGTTGCCTATGGCTACAAGCATCCCTTTCAGGGAGAAACGCAGCTGCCCTTCTTCCCTAGAGCTATCTGAGCTAAAATGCTGGCCCTGGTCTCCAAAGAGCAGACTAATGAGCACAGGCTGTGAAGTATCATTCATGCATTCCCATGCATTCATGCAAGGGTGAATGTTTCATTTTTGTTTAGTGAACAGCTACCTACTTATCTAAATCAACCTACCCAATTTCTAGCACTTGACTGCAGCAATCATAGACACAAATACTTTTGAATTTGCTTTCCTTCATTTTTCATGAGCTGAACTTCATGTTTGTGTTTGTAAAGCTGTTAAATAACTCACTAAACTTTTCCCTAAACATTCGTATTTTTGTTGTGCACAAAAATGCAGGGGTTTATTTTTGTTTTTGTTTGTTTGTTTGTTTCCTGAGGAGTTCACACATGCAAAAAAAAAAAAAATTGTTCTTAGCATCAATTAAAACTAGTGATTTTTTTCAGAAGCAGGAGCACAGTAAAATAGCTGGTGTGCCAGTTGTGTTGGTAGGATTGTTCAATTATTCCCCAAAGGAAGAAAGAGGGAAAATAAATTAAAGCTATTTTGTTATCTTAACGTTTCGTAATTTTATGTGTGTGTGCTGTAAATTTCTACCACTTTTTTTTTCCCAGAAGTTGACTTTGTGCTAAGAAAATCTGCCTCTTATCATCATAGTATTCAAATAACTCAGTGTATTGTACTTCACTAAGTCAGTAAGTTAATGTTCAGAAAAAGTAGGACTCACATTTAAACTTTGACTTCAAAAGCAGCACAAGAAATGTATGTGTCTGTATCAATACTGAAGAAAAGAACTACATTAATATAAAATGTAAAAGTGGTATAGATGTTCACTAAATGCTCAGAAGTCACTTCAAGCCTAGTTCTGAATACTGCATTCTTTTTGGCAGAAATTATAGGAAGTATTTATATAGGGACTGATAACTTGGAAGTTCTCCAACACATTTGTGCACTGTATTTTGTGTTCAATATTTTTTAAGAAATAAAGCTAACATTTCAACAGTGCAAACACTTAGGCACATAGATAATTTAGAATGCACTTTCATGTACAGCGCTATTATTCAATAGAAGCTTATTTACAATCATCAAATGCCTCAAAAAAACCTCAGTATATGAATGTTAAATTAAACCTCCATCCTTTTTCATTTTTCCCCGCTCCCTCTAGTGAATGCTGTCCTCAAGAAAGATCTCTAGGAAGCTAGAGAAGGAAGAAGGAAGCCAGGGAAGCTGTTTCCTCTAGGAAGCTCTACTGTTGCTATTAAGCTTTCCTACTTTTCCTCCTTTTAACAGTAAGACAGTAAGCAAAACAACAGTTTTGAAAATCTAGGTAGAAAGGTAATGCATTTTTTTTATTATTTGAAATTTAGAAAGTGTAACTGCACTATTTCTTCGAAGACTAAGCATAATATTCTTCTGCTGCTAGCATAAATATTTCATAAGATGTATTTTTGATTCTTCCTTTTGCTGTTTGGTTTTCCTTGGAGCAAAGATGAACTATCAAGCATTGACGAGAAAATCACACACTGATGAGTTTTTACTAAGTTTGGTTATGAAAATAGTCCAAGCAAGTCAAATGGTAATCGCTACCTAAAGGAAGAATCATCATATTTTCCTAGAATTTTCTTTGCTTTATCTCAGATACATTTTTTATAGAGTTTCTAATTTCAGATCCAAGAGATGGGTAATAATGTCCACTGTTCTATGAGTTCTGCTCTGAAAGTAATACCTTCTGTTTTATCATCTTGGCCCATGATGTCAGAGTCAGATGTTGGTGCTATGGCAATAGAGGCTGAGTCTTTCCACCAATATTCCATTACATTTTTTTTTTCCATGCAACAGATGGCAGCAGAGGGGCAGTCTGACAAAATGGCATGTGGCATAAAAAAGTGTGTATGAAGCAAGGTTGTGTAATTGACTTCCTCTATGTGGAAAAAATCATACCTGTTGACATTCATCAAAGCATGGTAAATATTAATGGAAAACAGTGTTTTGTTGCTGAAAGTTTTCTCTATCAGTGTTATTGTGTTCTTTGCATTTGTTGTATTTTCCATGGAAATAAATAAGAGACATTAGTTTTGCAGTGACCTATGTAAATAATTAATTCTTATTTTGATATATGTTCTCATTTATATAAATATTCTATAACTCCTTGCCTCCTTAGTTTACTGCTTCTTTATAGAAATTAATTTGTCTAATGTTCTCAGAGGGCTTGAGCACCTCCCCTATAGGTACAGGCTGAGAGAGTTGGGGCTTTTCAGCCTGAAGAAGAGAAGGCTCTGGGAGGACCTCATAGTGATCTTCCAGTAGCTGAAGTGGGCCTACAGGAAAGCTGAGAAGGGACTTTTTATAAGAGGATGTTGCAACAGGAAAGGGGAGATGGCTTTAAACTCAAACAGGGTAGATTTGGACTAGATATTAGGAAGAAATTCTTTACTATGAGGGTGGTGAGACACTGGAACATGTTGCCCAGTGTGGTTGCCTCCCTGGAGGCATTCAAGGCAGGCTGGATAGGGGTTTGAGCAGCCTGGCCTACAGAGAGGTATCCCTGCCTATAGCAGGGGGGTTGGAACTAGATTATCCTAAACATCCCTTCCAACCCAAACCATTCTGTGACTCTATGATTCTATGAGATGTTGCTTCCCTTCTGAATCAGGTTTTGGGATACAGAAGCACATGGATGGAAAAAAAAATCAGATAGGATATAATTTCAACATGATACTCTGCACTGCAGTGGAAAATTGAGTTAATCAGGTCATAACACATGAGTAACACCCTCCACATCTCAAGAGTATGTATCTAGACTTCGCTTTTTTCTTATTGTTTCTAAATGCCTATCAAGTGGTCAAAGATATCTCTGTTATTTTTGTACTGCTCATTTTCCACTGTATGGGGGGGAAGCAATTTTCTGAGCGTTTGGTCACAGTATAAAAATTCTGCAGTTTTAAGAGGGCTATATAAATATTTAGAGTTTTTGATCTTGAGTTTTGATATAAATCTATTTCTGGTTAACTCTGGTGATTTTGCATGCCAACAATATTCAGGGAAGTACAGATATTTTAGCACTTCAGGAAAATTATCAATATTCAAAATCAGATTGTTAAAAAGCCTAATTGTTTTAAAACAGCACACTCTATCTAGGGTTTGCTCTAGGCTGAATGCATTTGTCCTAATTATCATCTAATTGAGTCCAAATTTTTTTAGACAAGTTGCTTTCATGAGAGCTTAGATTTCATAATTATCATAAATTTACTCTGGGTTAATAATTTGCAGCACTACACAAAAATAATGTGCTTTACTGTGGTTTAATATTTTCAATTTCCACATTAAAATCTTTGTTTAGAGTTGGTTAAAAATAATATCCAGGCCTGGAATTTGGATTTCAGCAAGTCCTTCATTCCACAACTTAAATGATCAATAAAGAAAATAGTTGGTGATATATGGACAGAAATTTGACAACCTTTGAATACAAGATCAAAAAGAACTTTATAAAAAATGATGCTGTCACATAACAGAATTACACAATGTTTCTTTGTGTCTCCGCAATCTCTGTCTAAGAGACAGTGATATCATGACATCTCAATTTTATTCAGTATTGTTGGGAATAACGTGACATCCTAGCTAACTGATCACTCTTGCAAGAGATCACAGTCAGTTTGGTAATAAGCACAGTAAGAAAGTATTGTCAGTCACCCTTCTAATATCTTTGGACTTCTTTATGGTATATGATAGGAAACAGCAATACTGCTGAGCAGCTTAAATCAAAATCAGCGTTGAAAAGATACAGAGACAAACTGCCAGAATGCCAGACCTTATTTTTCAATAGTTAAGCTGAACAAAATTTAACTTCAGGATTTCATTCCTTCCTAAACGCATCTAGGAACAATATAACAGGAAATGATTTTCTACAGGCAGATGCTAGATACAGATTAAAGAGCTTTTTGTATTTTGTTTTCTTTAGTCAATACAAACTAAATGATTCTTGGCCAAAATAAACGGAATTTACGAAGAAGCAAGTAATTTTGCTATTTTAGTTTGTTATTTTCTTACCAGAACAATATAATTTAGGTAATGTTCTCCACTTTTTAACATGGCAAATCATTGAGGAGATATTTCAGTAGAATAAGGGGAAACGGCTTCAAGCTTAAAGAGGGCAGATTTAGGTTAGATATGAGGAAAAAGTCTTTTACAATGATGGTGGTGAGGCACCGGAAAAAGTTGCCCAGAGATGTGGTGGATGTCCCATCCCTGGAGACTTTCAAGACGAATCTGGATGAGGCCCTGGGCAACCTGATCTAGCTGTGGTGTCCCTGTTCATTGCAGGGGAGTTGGACTAGATGATCTTTAAGTTCCCTTCCAACTCTAAGGATTCTATGATTATGTGATTCTATGAACATCCCTGAGTTTTGTCATGGGCTCAATGACTAAACTAGAGATCTAAAATATAAAAAAAGAAATAATATGTTCCAGCTGAAATTGTGTATTCCAACATGGTTCATTTTTTAAAAACATATTTTAAAGATGGGTATTATTTCCACCATGGAGTAAAAGCATGATAGGAGATCTCACTTTCGCATTGGAACACAGTTGGAATCCCTTTTGTCACCTTCATTTTCAGATCTATTTAGACTTGCAAAGCTCTCTATAGAAAGATATTCTGAGAAGTGCCATGTTCCTCAAGCTGTCCTATTCTGTACTTTTGTGTAGTGAAAAATTTCACAGGACACTGTGAAAGAAATTTCACAGAAGCTGAGGGGAATAACAAAAGATGGAAGTTTGAGTATTTCTTTACACAGTGAATCTTTCAAACACAAAAGCATTTGCAGTTAGTCCACTGCTGTTCCAAGTTTGAAGGAAAATAGTAATGAACTTGGCAACTGTGAACCTGCGACTTCAGTGAAATGTAAATGTTTTTTTCACTTTGTTTTAAGATCAGTTCCATACTTTGATGTGTTGAGCTACTGCAGCCTTTAGGTTTTATTCATTTTTTGATTACTTTTTTATAGGCATTGTACAGCTAGAATAGTGGTGAATTGGAAAACATTTTTAAAATTGTGCCTCAACATTCCCACGTCTCTTTCAAAATAGCCCTAATAGACAATGAAAGAGAGGTAACACATGCCAAAGCTGAATGAAGCACAAGATAGAGAATTACAGCCAGTCTCTCAGCTGCATCTCTGACCGCACAAGCAAAATGCAGGTGGATCTTGAGAATGTGAAAGACACTATCATTCTGTAAAAAGCACCCTGTTCTCTGTTTTTCTTTGTTGTTTTTTTGTTGTTGTTTTTTGTTGTTGTTGTTTTGTTTTGTTTTTTAATGGCAACCTCAGTAGGAGTCATACTGCTTAAATTTTGTACCATGTGCCTTGTCATTGCCTGAAAATTTATGTAGCTGTTGCTATGGCTGCAGCTTCATCCACTGCATATTCTCAGTTCCTTACAGCTAAAATGCTTCATGCAGTACAAATTTCCACTGCAGTGAAACAAGAGTAACAGTATAAAAAAAAAAATCCTGCTTTTTATTCAATATGTATTTTCCATGCCATACGTGTTCTGAAAAACTAGGTGCTGTAAGCCACTAAAAAGCAAGGTAAGGGTATTTTTGTTTTGTTTTTATTTTGTTTGTTTTTAATGCTATAGAAATTAATTACTGTCCTCTTTTTCTCCAATGTATTGCAGAGGGCAATATGTTTACATGTATTTATATAGTTTAACTTGCTTTAGTAACCTCTATACTTACTTCCTTTTTGTCTAGTTTATAGAACCTTCTTTTTCTCCCAGTTTAAGCACAATTGTTCCAAACATTTTTTTCAGTACTGTTAAGAGGTAAGTGGATTTAGCATGTATAACATTGTCTGAAGCATTTGTTCAGCTGTCTGTTGAATTCCCTGAAACTAATGCACAGTCTCTGTTAATGTCTCAGTCCCTGGAAACCAGAGCCTATTCTCTCCTATAATTAATCTTGCAGGTACTGCCTTGACATTATTGGTTCACCAGCAGAGCATAACTGCCTCAGCTATCAATAATAATTCAACACATTAGGATGAGGCCTACATACTCAACCCACAGACGCTGGATTGTGTGCAGACTACAGCACTCCTTGCTGACTGAGGAAAGCAGGAAAAAAAATTAAAAAAAAAACAGCCAAAAACTCTGCAATATTTTAGTTGCTGGGTAATTTTGCAATATAAGGGTCTTCGTGTTACTCATTCCTGCTGCTTTACTTTTTTTTTCCTCCCAAATGCAGGCACTATTTGGCACAATGGTTGTGATTGTCTGTTTACTGAATCTTAATACTAAAGCTGTTACAAATTGTCTTTCACAGATGGTGGGAGCTTCTCAGATCAGGAGAGGCAGGAAATTCATTACTCAATATTTCTGTATTACTGACTGGGACGTGAGAAGCATAAGCAATCTGTCCTACTGCAGGGCTTGAGCTCTCCCTCCTCCTTCCCCCAGCCCCAAAATTATGGCTAGCTGGAGAAGGGATTTGTTTTTTTCTCATTTTGTGTAGATAGCAGCTGTGTAATTTCAAGTAGAATGTTTGCTTTGATCCTCCTTTCTTTAATTGAAATCCACAATTATGAGATTTGTTTCTTTTATGTTTGCTAGTTTATTGGTTTAATCTACAAAATGTTCTGCCTTGCTGTCTTACACAGTTAAAAGCAAGGGCACAGTTGGGACTTAAATCACAAATTTGGAGGGGGTTCTTAGTCTCTTAGGTACTGGGGGGGATAAAACTTCTTCCATCTGATTTCAGATCATTTTATGTACAGGGTAGCAGTACAAGAACACAGACAATATGCCAACTAATTGTAAAGGATATCCCTAGGTAGTGACTTTATGTAAACTAAGCACATTAAAGAAAATTTTAATATGGAGGCAAAAAATTCCTACTCTGATAGATTATTTTGGGATGTCCTTTATTTAGAAATCATTATAGTAACAGGGCTCATTATACAATGTTTTGTTGCCTTTCAGATACTAGCTTCTAATTTCATGATTTTAGTAAAACATTTTAGAACAGCCAGGGTGTTCACAGTTTGAAGGAGGCATTGCCAAACTGACAGATGCAGAAACTGGGATTATATGGCAAAATAATCATATACGAACCAGAGGAACAGAGAGAGCAGCTGGACTCAGATTTACAAAGGATTTTACCTTGTTAGGCATTAATTGGGGTGAAAAAAAACTGCAAGATTTAGTTAATCTATGAACTGTTTGATTATTTCTTTTAGGTTACAATTGTCAGGAAATCTCTTATTAAAAAAAAAAAAAAGGCCTAGTGAACTAAAAATATAACCTTTCCCTTGATGTCTTTGCTAAGATCTATTTATCTGACTGGAATTTTGATCAGGAAAAAGAACTAGTAAATCTCAAAAAATACTTTGTGTTTTGAAATGTATGCATTTGGGATAGCTTTCTTTTCTTGTCAGATAGAGGCCTCAGAATAAACTGTCTCTAGCTCTGTAATTATCATATAGCATGGTTGCTATAATTATACTATGTTTCTACTAAAGTGCAAGGTAAACGTAATATCCATTAATATTTGCAAAATAAAGTCTCAGGTAATCTTTATTTCACTCCCTTTGAGGCGGAAACATACTTATTTTTTTGTTTCCATACAATCTTGGATTATTCACCAGTGTCTTACACCGTCTCCCTAATTTAAAAAAAGAAAAAGAGCGAGAGACCATTATAGGTCCATTTTTTCCAACTCCCCTACAGTGAACAAGACCATCTACACCTCAATCAGATTGCTCAGAGCCCCGTCCAACCTGAACTTAAATGTTTCCAGGGACTGAGCATCTACCACCTCTCTGGGCAATCTGCTCCAGTACTTCACTACCCTTATTGAAGAAGACTTTTTTTCCCATATCAAGTCTAAATCTCCCCCCTGTTAGTTTGAAATCACTTCTGCATCTCCACATCTGGACTCAGTACTTCAGGTGAGGCCTCACCAGCACAGAGTAGAGGGGCAGGATCACCTCCCTTGAGCTGCTGACCACACTTTGTTCAATGCAGCCCAGGATATGTTTGGCTTTCTGGGCTGTGAGGACACATTGCTGCCTCATGTCCTGCTTACCATACACCAGTACCCCTAAATCCTTTTCAGCAGGGCTGTGCTCTATCATTTCACCCCCAGCTTGTATTGGTAGTGGGGCTGCCACAACCCAGATGCAAGACCTTGCATTGGCTTTGTTGAACCTCAGGAGGTTCTCTCCTAGGCCCAGTTCTTGAGCCTGTCTAGGTCTCTCTGGATGGCATCCTGCCCCTTGGGTACATCAACTGCATCACAAACTGCAAGTCGTGGATCCATTCTGGAGCTTTCCTGTTTTATCTAGAGCTTTCCATGTTTATACAAGCTCATAAACTTATTTCAACTTAAAAGAATTGTTAAGATCAGCTGTAGATAATTTTTTCCTAATTGTTTCAGATAGGAAATATTGCATAATATTGAACCCTCATATTCTAATAATATTCTATAATGTTCTGATAATATCCTATAATATTCTAATAATGTTCATAATATTCTACCCTCAGGGAGGATAGAATTAGGTTAGATATATGGAAAAAATCTTATACAGCAAGTGTGGTGAGGTTATCTAGTGTTGTGGTTGATGCCCCGTCCCTGGAGACTTTCAAGGCAAGGCTGGATAAGGCCCTGGGCAACCTGGTCTAGCTGTGGTGTCCCTGTTCATTGCAGGGGAGTTGGACTAGATGGCATCCTGAGGTCCCTTCCAATTCTAAGGATTCTATGATTCTATGAACAAAATTATGTCAAGCCTGGATATGACTGATACTCTATCCTAAGATTTGGTATAGATATTAAATACAATAAAAGAGAAAGATTCATAGTGAGTTTAGATAAATTTAGATGGAGTAAAGGGTCTAAATCTATGAAGCCAGGAGACTAAATTATATTATTTGAATGACTGAATTATATATAATTGACTAAAAATATATATGTACAAAGATATGTAATATACTATATATAAAATATCTATATTATATATAAACAGAATGGAAGAGAGGAAGGTGGTATGAGATAACCAGCATGGCTTCACCAAGGGCAGGTCCTGCCTGACCAACTCTGTGGCCTTCTGTTATGGCATAACTGCATCACTGGACAAGAGAAGAGCCACTGATGTCATCTATCTGGACTTCAGTAAGTATTCCACAGCAGCTTTCTCCCTACATAGAGAGAAATATATATGGATTTGATGGTGGATTCTTCAGTGAACAAGGAACTGGTTGCAAGATCATTCCCAGAGAGTGGTGGACAATAGCTTGATGTCTAGATGGAGATCAGTGATGAGTGGTGTCCCTGAGGGGTCAGTACTGGAACCAGTGCTGTTTAATATTTTCATTAATGACATCAACACTGGGGTCAAGTGCACCCTAAGTAAATTTGCCAGTGACACCAAGCTGTGTGTTGTGGTCAACGTTTCTAAGTTAAACATTTGTGTTCCATTGGATGGTCACTTTGTTGGAAAGAAAGCACTTACATTCTTGTATACGTTGCAGATTTTGTTGAAGAATTATATTTGACAAACTATTTAGTTTCTTGTGAGCAGGATCTCTTGGTTTTAGTGATATGATACCAACTGCAAACTCCAATGGTACAATACCAGTTGCAGAAGGTGCCACTCTGTTATCCTACAAAATGGATTCTTACAGGAGAGCGAGTGCTTGCTGCTCCTCTTTCTAATGAGTTACATCAGTTCAGATTAGCAGTCTCTTTAGTACACTAAACTCTGCAGTTTTTTTCTAAGTTTACTTTTATTAGTCCTCTACACTTTCACTATCTTGAAAAAAAGTGCTCAATAAATTATAACCTTAACCCAAGAGAAAATGAATGTCTGATACTAAGAAGAACACACTGTATCACCTTCTGGGGTAGCTTTTCCTAAAAAGGTGCAACAAAGGAAAGTAATGCATATCAGTACTGAATGTATATGTATCAAGTTCTAGTTCAGCTGTAAATAACACTCGCTCTAAAGGGTAAGGAAAAAAAATACGTCCATTGCGAATTGTAACAGCACCCATGACTTTTCTTTATATCATTGAAGGTCTCCAGGCCTAAGTCACGGGTAATATTTTCCCCCTAATTCCTTTATACTAAATACGCCAGAGAAGAATGCCATCAAAACATGTCCTTAAACAATTAAAAGATCATTCCAGAATTTCTATGAATAGTTATTACAAGTCTTAAAGTTCATAAAGGAGAAAAATTTGACTTTTAAGTAGACTTTTTAGATACTAGCAGTTAAACATTAATTTTTGAACATGAAATGTGCCTTTGTTGTGTATTAAAAGAAATACATTGCAAAGAGTAATATATGTATAACATAGTTTCGGGAAAAGCAGGTGGTACAGAAGAGCACAATTTTGAATGAGACATGAATTTACTTTTGCTTTTACAGACACTCTAGTATGAGTTAAAGAGAGAAATATTATCAAATCAACGAAGATGCTTCTTTTTCACATAAAACCATGTCCTTATCATGCTGTCCAATTTTATTACTAAGGAATTTTTATTTTAATAGTGCAATTTGAGCAAAACAAAACCAGATACAATTACTTGATCACATAAATAAAAAATGTGATCAAAGTATTTAATTTTATAATCTTCTTCAGGAATTTGTCATTAACAAAGAGCAACCTCCATCAACAAGAACAATAAACCGGAAAAGACAAAAAAAAATTTAAATTTCGATCTGCCTTGAATTTTTCCTGCTCTGTTATCCTAATATCCCACAGTGCTATGACAACCATTTCATTCATTTTTTATTTAAATAAAATCTTTTTTTTTTCCTCTTCAAATTATATCTCATTAAATGTAAATTAAATGGTGACTCAGATAAATTCACAGGGCAAGAACTTGTGTAGCAGTTGACTGTTGATGGCACTGCTGCATCCAATCATCTTTGCTAATATTTATCCACATCCATAAAAAAAAAAAAAAAAAAAAAAAAAAAAAAAAAAAA
>JACDJE010000330.1:543687-564303 GCA_016647715.1 Pavo muticus | reverse complement strand
AAAAAAAAAAAAAAAAAGAATGAAAAAAAAAAAAGGAAAAAATCTCAGGTATTTTCTAGAGAAAAAAGGAAGGAGAATGGTAGTATCTTGGAAGTGAAATTAACACACATAAACTCACAATGACTTTAATGTTGCTTAGATAGCCATATGTGTGTTGTCACAAGTTGGTAATCAGAGGCAATAAAAATAGTTACAAAGCAAAAACATACATAAAATAAAGATTTTAAATTAGAAATCTGTAAAACTAATTCTCATTTGACTATCATAGAAACATAGTACCATATAATATCTTGGGCTGGAAGGGACCTCAAAGATCATTTGGTTCCAACCTCCCTGCTGTGGGCGGGGTTGCCAACCACTAGATCAGACTTCCTGGGAATCTACCAAACCTGCCCTTGAATTCCTCTAGGGATGAGACATCCACAACTTGTTCCAGTGCCTCACTTCCCTCAGTGCAAAAATTTATTACTAACATATAACCTAAACCCCCTTCTTTCACTTTAAATTCATTCCCTTTTGTCCTATAAAAATATCATATGTATATACTGAATATTAAAGCTACTTCTAAGATGAGGTTGTTCAAATTCTGTTGGAAAATGAAGCTGATTTGAAGCCAATTTTGCAATTCTTTTTCCACTAAATTCTCAGCATGATTCAACTGACTGGCTGAACAAAAGTGTTGCATAGTCAATCTGAACAAGTGATCTGTATCTAATAGTAACGTTATTAGCCACAGTAGCCTACTTGATACCAAGAGTGCTAACTGTTCTACTTCCCTAGTCTTAATTTTTTCTGTCTATAGTGCTTCCTTGATCAAGCAGAACAAGTCTATACCAGTATGATATTTAGTCAGTTTGTGAGCATGCTTGAAACTGGGGAAGATTAACTTCCTTTAGTCTGTCATGGATACCTGCAGTCAAAGTACTTTATCTTACACTGTAGAAATAATTAGTTACAATGAATGTTAAATAGACTACATTTAAGGTATCTACAGAAATAGTTAAGGTCATAATACTCTGAGGTTATTAGTAAATATGAGCAGCAGGAGTATTTTATAACAATATTTAACAAGTAAGCAGTGTAGGTGGTTTAAAGGAAATCAGTCATCCCTGAAAAGTAACCATTAAAATGATGCTTTTATAATCTTTGTTCTTGAATAATATTTCCATTTCTGTGACTTGGTGCATTTACACACATTTGAATGACAGGTGTCCATTTTATTTAGAGAACCTCTTAACCTAATCATAAGAAATAGGCCACTTCCAGCTCGTCATACTTACTGCTGTGTTAGCTCAGTTTTGTAAGCTGTGCAACATATCTAAGCCATTTTTGCTGCTAAGTGCGTCATCATTGCTGCCCTTTTCCATTCTGCTCATTTCCTCTTTCCTTTAATTATAATTTATGTAGGCTGTTTTCTAAACAGGCTGAAAGATTTTTACAGAATGTTTATCCTATATCTTTGAACTTGCCATTGGGCCAACTTCTGTTGTTTTTACCTAACATATTATTTAGAGTTCTAAACAACAATGGAAAAATGAAATTTTATTTAAAAACAAAGTGATTAATAGCTAATAAAATATTTCAAGTCCTTCATGTAATACACAAATTACTTAATAAGTGATTACTTTTGATAATTATCTATCTAAATATTTATCTCAATATCTAACATTGTAATAATATAAATAATGGATGAATAGAAACAAGTCTTAGATACCATATTTAGTCATGGGAAATCAACATAACAAATTATTAACAATACCAAAATCCACCCTCCACCACTTTTAACCTTGACTGTTCTTCGGTCTTCCATGAAAACCTGTGCTTACCTTCATGCATGTTGTCATAAAATTTGTACATGCAGGTTTTCCCTCTTGTCATTTGTATGCACGATTACCCAAATTTTATGGACAATCCCAGTAAGCACAAGTGCAATCTAGGCATATTCTCTAACATATTCAGTTGTGTATTAAAAATTTGTCCATGACAGTTTATATTCCTTTTTATATCCCATACTAGCCACAATAGCCGTGACTTATGGTTTATCTATCACATTAGAAAAAAAAAAAACCCTTAAATCTGAAGCCGCATTAACAGACTATATGATATGAAAAACTAAGTTTTTAAAAACTTTCTGTAGTGTTGTTTTCACAATGATTTATTTATCTGGCATCAAACAGGGAATCCAGATTTGTTGTGCAATTTTCTTGAGACACATAGTGCAAAAGTGAATCAAATAACAGATATTTATGTATCTTCCCTGGCAATTAATATTTGAAGTGAATTATTGTTTAGATATTTCATTTTTTCTTATGAAAACAAACAAATAAAAAACAACAACAAGCCAACTCACTACAATGCCACAATTAGATTCTAAAGTAGTAAAATATTTTGTTTTGTCAGAATAGTGTTCTAGGTTACTAAGGAGAAAATCTGCTTTCTAATCTGCCATATAACCCTGAGAGTTAAGTTGGAACTTGAAAGCTCTGTTGGTTTTATAAATGAATATTATTTCTGTTATTTACCAAGGGTCACATATATCTTTCTATCAGCCATGCACATCATATATGCAAAAAATGACCTTCCAGATCTTCTCACTCTTGATAAATGCAGAGGATTTTGAACCTGATTGTACCTCAGTGCTCTTCTGAAGCAGGGGATTTTATGAAATGCTGTTATTTAGCAATATATCTTTGCAGAAACTATTACACCTACATACACAAGCCTTTCCTATCTGTCTGTAGCTTGCTGTTATAGTCTGAATACTACTTATCAGACTTTGCAGATTCTGTTCTATGGAAGAAAAGGCAAATGGGACAAACTCCACTGTATATGAAATTTACATGTTCTGAGTATGATATGTGAGAACATCCCAGCTGCCATATGCAAGTTTCCCTTCACTCGATACAGAATACATGTGACAAGTGAGGATACTGGCACTAGCTTAATTTCCCTTTTGTAACATCTGTTTGCATAATTCGTGATTAAAAAAGAGTTCAGTACTCCTGAGCACTCTATACTTCTCACATCAGCTCAGTTCTCTGGCACACGAAACTCTTAGTCTCTTAATCAGAGAAAATAGTGTTAAGATCCAGTAGAACTTACTGAGAATACTTCAGGAACTGGCTCAAAAGCATTAGAGGCTAAGCCAGAAGGAGGCAGTTCATCTTCGTTAATTTTTCAGTCCTCATTCTCTGTGGTCCCTATAGAGATAAAGAAAAATAGAAAAGAATATCTAAATATTTACATTTCAGATGTTATTTCAGAATGTAATTATTTATGTTACTATGTTGTTTTTTTTTAATGGGCTATTTTATATTTGCAGTTGCCTGAGAATTTTGTCAAGAGCACATTTAGAAGGAACACAACTGTCACTATCCTAGATCTAAGTAGCTACAAAAAATTATTACTCTGTTTGCATATTTGAGTGTTACTCCCAATACCTTGCAAATGGTTGAATCATTGATGACAAATTTTAAACAGATAAACAATAAAAATGAGGCAGAAAGCGCAAATCAAATTTAGAACAGTGTCAACGGTGTCAACAGTGTCAACAGTGACAAACAGGCATAAAATACATGTAAAGATATTTCTTTTTCAAGGCTTTCACATAAGACCTTCTGGAATCAATGGATTTTGCATTCATGATATTTGTATCAAATGAGTTTTGCAAAGAACTGATCTCCTGTAGCATCCACAGAACCTTTTGGAATCGGAATCCAAAATATAGTCTGTGAAGTTCTTGAAACAAAAAAGACTTTGAAGAGTTTTGAGTGTAGAAAGTTTTCCTCCATAAAAAGACTCAGTCAGTTTTTAGGCAACATAGCTCTCTCAAATCCCCTTGATGCTCTTTATAGTATTCCATCAAGTGACTCTGCTAGAAGAGGCTGGTTAGAGTAACCACAGGCATCATAATGATTTCTGCCTACCAGGATTGTTTGTTATTCAAGGTTTTTTGCAGAAAGTCTGCTGTATAACCTAACAAGCCCCCATAAGAGTCATTATCTAAGTTGATTTCCTTGGCAGTTAATCTCTTTTCTTCTACAAAAGGAAGCGACTTACTGACAATGGACTTGTCTCTGTCTTCTTCAGTTCTCTGCCTGCATGTGCCTGGATGCACACAAACCCGGATGATTTAATGCATGAGAACTTCTCTTTGAACTGCCTCCCTCAGTGACTAATGTGGGTTTATTGTCTTACCAGAGGACTCAGCAGAGGACTCAGTGGTGTCTGGTCACAGCTGTGTGCTAGGATGTCTAAGCTGCAAAGATAAAGAAAGAAAATGTGTCTTAATTCATTAATTATTACAATTTGCCAGGCCTGCTGGCACCTGTGAAATTGTTTTGGTCACTGTAATGTCTTTTCAGAACGTATTACATTATAAACAAAATCTGTTGCTCAGCTGAAAACTTGATTTATGGCATGCAGCTATTCTACCTAACAGCCTTATATAGTATATTGCACATCTTTGACAAGCAATTAGATGTTTATGAAGACACTTGTTGCTTATAATCCTGCTAATTTCCTCATTCCCAAAAGCGACATTAGTGTTTGCTAATGAACTGCAGATTAATTCACTTTGAATTAGTCTCTACCCTCCCTCTGCCCCCCGCGCATACTAGATAGCACTAATTTTGCTTTGGGGACCTTAAAAGGATTTGTTGTTATGAGAGTAGATTCAAATGGCCTGTGCTATTATTATTTAAGAATTTGGTTTAGCTTAATTTGAATTCAATTATTCTCTAATGTTCTGAATTTGAGTTGAGAGATAATGTGTTGAAAAATAAAAAGACAAATTATATAGATCAATACAAATAAATTGTGTGGGTGATATAGTAAGAACAGGTTGAATTGTTACTATTTTTTTCTGTGGCATCTAATGATAAATGGTAAATTGAAGCAAGCTTGATGGTCTGAGTTCATTTCATAATGATTTAAAGCAATATCACATAAGAACCAAATGCAATATAACACATTTTCTCACATAAAGCAAATCTTATACTTGCTGATTCCATAGTATTCTGCAATGTCTTTTTATAAGAAAGTAAATTTAACAACAGTGATCCAGCTTTTGCTTAATATATTAAAAAAGCCCCACCCTCCTTATCTTACTATTTTTCTTTAGTCTTCATCTTTGTAATATCTGACCAGGATTCACTATCTACATAAGTACAAACATATTTGAAAATTTATTATATAAAGTATTGGATTATTGCTTTTGAACTTAATATCAGTTGTGAACCTAACAATGTAATCTTTGATTCTCACCACATGAAAGCTTTCATTCTCTGCCAATAGCTGCTCGCTGAGATATTCATGCACTCCTCTTCTTTCCTTTGCAAATGATGTGTTAAAAAATGCTAACTGGGATATATACCAACCACAGGTGAACCAAAAGGGATAAGAAAATACTCACAGAAGTGAGACAGGACACAATTCTTTCTCATCTGTGTTGTTACTTTAATATGAACACAATGTTACCTTCTGCTTCAATGAAAGCACCAGGCATGTTTGCATTGCTTTCACTTGTCGGATACTAGCTACTTTTAAAATCAGATATGATTTTATTTGGTTTGTTTTAGTTGCATCAATTAGACAAATGTGGATTAAATATGTTTAAATAATTTGAATACATAATCTGCAAACCTGCCATAATCCCAGTGGTGTTCACATGCATTCTATCAAATGAAAATACATAATGAAATAAAAGCACTCACCTCAGTGATACATAAATCCAACCTTTCTGCAATAGTTTAAGTTTTTTTTAAGTCGCAACATGACAAGGACTTTTTGTTGGGATTTTGGCCCTCAAGGGTCAAATTTTCAAATCAACTCTGCTCTCCACTGTGAGTCAAATAATGCTGCTAGGTTTTCAAAAGCTCAGTCTGCAGTGGAATTCTCAGTGCTCAGCACTACTGAATATCAAACTATTGTACAGAGACTCCATAACATGTACTAAGTATTTAGGAGGTAGAAGATTTAGAAAATTTAAATCACTTTTCAAGTTTTCAATTTTTATGTAAGTCAAAGTGATAGAAGAACAAGTCCTAAACTAATCACACAAATTCACATAAATATTCAGAATACATAGTTACTTTGATGATATTTTTTATGGAATCAGAGAAAAATAAAATTATAATAAACAAAAAGTTGATTATATGTAGAAGACATAATTTTCTCTGTAATAACTGATGTTTCCACCAGTTATCACATCTCAGAATAATGTGAGAGGTGTCTTGCATGTAAGATGAGCTATCTATCTCTGCATTATATGCTTCTGATGGTGTTTCTTATCCTCAGTGAGTTTCTTTTAAGTAGTTTTGCCTGAAGGGAACATAGCCATGCACACTGTGCGGGAGGTGATTTTACTATGTGCCTGAAATTTGAAAGTGGTGACTCATTGTCCTTCACAGATTTTTATGGCAGAATTGCTCACTGGCAAGTGTATGGAAAGAGTTCAAAGAGCAGTGTGGAAACTATAGAGATTTTCTGGATTTGCGTAGGGAATATGTATATATATTTTCCAAGTTATTTGCAGTTATTCAAAGGGGAGAAGAGGAAAGCTCAGAAGGAACAAGTCAGTCAACTTATAGAATTCTCAGTTCCTAACTGATGCGAATTATGTCATCTTGATTATACAAAATTCTTCTGGAACTTTACAAGAGATTCTTTCATGAGATTCATGGTGTTAGACATTGCTTTTGAAGCTTAAGTCATATCTGAAGTTGTTTTCAGCTCTCCAAATAATACCAGGTTTCCAACTGGTATTTGCATTGGTACAAATTTACATTGGAAAAGAAATTAGTAATTCAACTCCAACTTTTACAGATGTACACAGAGACTGCCCTATTTGGACTAATTTTGGACTCAGAATTAATGTGTTTGCTCTAAAAGCATGTTGTTCTGAACTCATAGGCTATGATTACATGGTACTGATTTGGAATACTCACTGTTACTAATTTTGTTATTCCTTACTTTATATTTTATGTTTCTTTCTCACCCTTCCCTCTCCNCCAAAAAATGTCCTATATGGAAAACTCCTTAACCATGTTGTATTTAAAGAAAAAAAAAAATCAGCAAGTGAATCCATGGGCTTTTTGAAGCTATTCTGTATCTCACTTTTCAAAGAGTAGTCATGTCAAAAAAGACTTCTCACTACAGTACAAAGGATGGCAGTACCTTAGTATGCTGTTTGAATTCAATGTAGATTTATCAGCTAGGGCTTACACTGTAACAAGTAACATGATATTGCACAAAGGAGGCAGAGGTTTTTTTATTCTGTTCAGGGACAAGATTTGAAAATGATACTGAGGTGACACCATCACATGCATGTTTACAAGGGTTTTCCAGAACTTTTGGCTGCAGATTTCTGTTAGGAAGCCACAAGTCCATGTCTTAGTGTAATCACTGATCTTTAGAAGCTAAAAACACCAGTGCATTATTGTGGGAGATTATTATTTTATACCATTGCCTCAAAGCTTGCTGAAGGACACAGATGGGCAAGTCCAGGCAAGTCCTGACCAGAGGTTGAGAAATCTTTTGTCTGAAGAACACTGATGGGCAGGCCCTGGGCCGGGGTTGCAAAATCCTTTGTCTGAGGGGCACAGATGGACAAGGCCAGGGGCAACGAAAGAGAGAGAAGCCGCAGATTAATGGCCGATAAATGGCCAGGAAGTAGTCTTTTGTGTGGGCTTATCTCGAAGGAGATAGCCCTCTCAGGAGGTGCTGCACATGACTCTTACCCAAGCACCCAGGGATGTCACGTAGGCAGAAAGAAGAAGGATAAAAAAGGGACAAGCAACCATGATTTTCAGGTTTTCTGACAACAGAAGGCTCATGAAAGAACAAGGAGGGTTTCTGACATGAGAAGCCTCACGACCTGCCTCTCTCCCTCCTGGACTTGCTCTGCACTCTACCTGCTTGCTTCCTAAGGCTGGCCATGCTGCTGCTGCTCTCCCCCGAAGAAGAAAGGTGTCTGTCATCAGATTCCTCACTACGGAATGCCTGCATGCTGACGGACTCTCTTGGGCCTGCTACCAGAGACCTGCTGCTTCCTCCCGGACTTACCCCGCAGCTTCTTCCTGGACCTACCCGGTACCTGCACCTTCTTGCTACCTAAGACCGGCCACGCTGCTGCTGCTCTCCTCCCCTGAGCCTCTGCCCCGGACCATCGAACAACGGGTCCTCTGCTGGATCCTGCTGGTGACTATCCTCACTTTACACAATTCTTGCTTCTTTTCTATCTTTTCTATCGCCCATCTTCCCTTCTCCATATCCCTAAGCAATTAGGATTTGTAATAAACCTGGTCGGATCAACATTTGAACTGTTGTTTCTTAATCTCACGTCGGGTATACATACATTAAAAGAACCTCATCTCCCTCCTATAAATTGGAGCGAGACAATTATCAATATTATTTTCATCCAAAATCCAAAACACGGCACCAAAACAACTGCTTCGAAGAAAATTAACTCTACCTCAGCTGAAACCAGGACAAAACAAGAATGGACATACATAAGGAACATTTGATATAGATATTTGGAAATGCTGAACAGTAAGAAATGTATGCAGCACTAGGATTAGACTCCAGCTGCCAGACGTGATTTTCTATGGACTTCATGATTTCAAAGATGGAAACCAGAGTAAAAGATAAAACTAAATGCACAGGTAACCTCCAGCCAGTCAAAAAACTGATTTAACAGAATTTAACTTACCTGTTTTATAATAAAAATACATATTAAACTATACAGACATCTTACTACTGAAAAAAAAGTTCTAAGATCTATACAGAAATATAAGAGAAAAAAGGTAATGGTGTAAAGTCTTGTTTCTGATCTTTTATATATATATATATATTTATTTATTCCCACACATGTAAGTGTTCAAGAGGCATTTGGATAAAGTCATCAACAGTCTGCTTTAACTTTTGATTAGCCCAGTAGCGGTCAGGAAGTTGGACTGGATAATCTTTGAAGATCCCCTCTATTCTATTCTATTCTATTCTATTCTATTCTATTCTATTCTATTCTATTCTACTCCAATCCAATCCAATCCAATCCAATCCAATCCACTCAAGGTATGACTTCTACTTTTGAAAGTTTTAGCAATAAAGTATTTGTCAGCTACTTTTGCAGGAACTATGCTTTTTCCTGAATTATGAATTGAGAAAATAATATACATCTTTTTATTACACATTTCCAAGTAAAATGCAGATTTTGGAGAGATTATACGTATATATATTATGTCTCTTGTCACTACTTTCTAGAGCTGGGTGAAGATTACTTTAATAATATATATATTTTTTTAACATGTTATATGATAAATAATGGCAAAATGTTTCAAGGAATGAATTCTTTAATGAGATCCAAAAGATAGATTTAGGAATATTTAGTCCATTTGAAAAAATATTTTAAATTATAACAAAGAAGATATATGTTCAGGGTGAGATAGAAGAGAAAATGAGTTTCTAGCAAACACTGTAGATTAAACTAACATCTAAATAACAGTTTTATGCCTCAGATTGACTTATTTTATTTTCAGGATGGTAGGCATGTGCAAATCACATCTTCTCAAATTTAAAGCTTTGAGAGCAAAAGTATTTGAATTATCAAGCCAACTAATGAGTGTCATTCATAAAACACTATTCTAAGACATAAATAAAACAGACTCTAGGTACTGTAGGAAAGCCACTACTTTATTCAAGAGGTCAGGTTATTCTCTTATTCATTATTTTAACATTTTGCATTCAGTGAATAATAGATTCAAGAGACTTATAAATAATGGACATTTACATTTCAAAAGTAAGAAATGTGATATTAACAAAATATAAGACACTCCTTCTAACTAAAAATTTAAAACACAGACGCCAAAATCACATTGAGATTATAATCATAGTAATAACTAGCCTTCTAGACAAAACAAGTGAAATATTATAATCAGTTCTTTCTAGAACAGATATTCATATTTTAACCAAACTTCCATTGCTAGCACAATCTCAGGCCTATCTTAAATTTCTAATTAAAATGAAAAGAGGAAATACTACAAAATATAAACAACTCGTAACTAAAAAAGTTACTTTATCTTAAAGAAAATACAATTAATAATCTGTATAATAAAGTGTTCCAAGCAGGAAGTGAAGTATCACAGAACACTACTTTTGACTAGGTCATTCAACCTTAACTGAGAAACTAGAAAGGGGAAGCTTTAATCTAGATTTTTCTCTCTATAACTGGCTGAATTAATTATCTACTTTAAGTCAGATATGTGTTTACTTTTAATCCTTATCAACACTTGGTCTAAAATAAAAACTCATGCAATCATATACACACCACATAATTTATTTTATTCAGATACAAACCTTCTTCTAAGAAGTCACTGTTATGACATCAGCTTGTTCTCACAGACCCACCCTGAAGATATTTGTTGCTCCCTGGGACAATGGGGTGGGAGTCACAGTGGGCTCTCATGGAAGCCAGCAGATCAGGGCCTCCCCAGCCACAGGACCATCCCAAACAGGGAGCAGAGTAGGTTGGGCATCAGCCAGGTCATCCAGGTAGATTCAAAGTCAATAAGGGAGGTCAAGTCCATATCATATAGAAATCAAAATTTGCAAGGTCTGGCCACAGCCTGGACATCCACAGTAATGTGGGGTGAGGGCAGTCTGTAGGTCTGGGACAAGATTAAGAGGAATATGAGCAGCACTGGCATTGGTACAACACTGCTGCAATATAAGCATAGTCAGAACTATTTTCTGACTAAATTTAGCTCAAAAGCAGTGACATGCTCGAATTCTTGGTAATGGGTGAGATAAGCGTGTTTATACATACACACATTTTCAAAAGATCTCATAACAGTGAATGAACTCAAAAGCAGACTTAGAAAAAGTGGTGAAAAACTTTTGAAAAACATTAACAATAAGAAAATATAATACAGTTTTTACTAAGGAAGTGTAGGTCCTGTGGTAGGTACAAATATATGGTGGGTTAATACATGCAGTTACTCCTTTCCAGGTGTAGGACTATACATTTTCCCTTGTTGAATCTCATAAGGTTCATCTCAACCCAACTTTCCAGTCTGTCCAGATCTTGTTGAATGGCAGCACTGCCTTCTGATGTGTCAGCCACTCCTCCCTGCTTTGTATCATCAAAAAACTTGCTAAGGGTGCACTCCTCTTGGTGAATCCACGTTGACTACTCCTGATAAACTTATTTACTTCCACTTGCTTGGATATGACATCCAAAATAAATGGAATCAATGTTTCCCTTCTTCCAGTCACCAGACACTTTGCCAGTCAGACATGACTTTTAAAATATGACAGAGAACGTCTTAGCAACCACATCACTCAGTTCCTTAAGGACCCTGGAATGCACGTCATTGGGCCCCATAGATTTGCATGTGTTAAGTCTCATGACGTAGTGTCTGACTTGCTCTTTTCTTACAGTGAGAGGGATACTGCTCTCCCAGTCACTGCCTAGAGGTTCAGGGATGTAAGAGACATGGGGAAGCCTGACTGCCAGTGAAGACTGAGGCAAAGAACTCACTATCTCAGCTTTCTCTATGCCTTTTGAAGCCAGCTCTCCCTTCTCATTTATAAGAGGGGGTACACTCTCTTTTGCCTGTCTCTTCTCACCAATGTACCTGTAGAATCCCTTCTTGTTATTTTTCATATCTCTCACCAAGAGCAGTTCCACCTCTGCCTTGGCTTTCTTGATCCCATCTCTGCACATTCAGATGGGGTCCCTGTACTCTTTGTAGGCCATGTGTCCCTGCTTCCATTGCCTGTACATTTCCATCTTTTCCCTCAGTTTGACTAGCAGGTCCTTTCCACATTTTCTAAAATTTCTTCTTCTATTTGAGTTCTCCCATGAGCTCCTTGTCCATCCATGAAGGTATCTGTCTCACTCCAATTATAGGGGGAAGAAGAGGTTTCTTTTATATATATATACCCGAAGGCAAGATTAAGACATAATGAGTCAAATGTTTGCCTGATCAGTTTATTACAAATCCTAGTCGATCAGGGAGATGGGGAAGGGAAGATAGGTGATAGAAAAGAGATAGGAAATAAAAGCAAGAAGTCTTTGTGAAGAGCAAGAGAGGTTTCCAGTGTAGCTCATAGTTTTCCGTTGATCCGAAGAACTCATCTAGTCACCGCGGGGGGGTGAGAGAAAGCCAGGAAACCTCGCAGCAAGCAGGCCCCAAGGGGTTCTTTCCTAAGAGGTTTTTTCTCATAGGGAATTCCTCTGCCAGGGTGGTTTCTTTTCCTTGGGAGTTCCTCTCCCAAGTACTTAGTTTAGTGGGGACATTTTATCCCCTGCTTCTCTGTTTCTTTTTTTCCTTCTTTTCTCTCTTAGTGTGACACACCTGGACCCACAGATAAGCCAGCAGGGTGTGGTGCCTTTGTTGTAATGCGCAAGCATTATCGCCTTTTGCAGTGGTCAGCTCCTTCAAGCCGAGCCCCTCCAAAAAAGACTTCTTGTCTCACCGCTTCAGCTTATCCTCACAATCATAAGCAGCTCAGTATCCTACCACTTTTGTCTTATAAGCAGCTCATAGTTGCTTAAACATTGATGTCTACAGCCAATTTAAATGGCCATATATCTTGCTTAGCATCCAGCAGGTCTGATGTCATATCTGTCAATTTTGTGAGGAAATCCTAATGCTTTAGAACATCTGAAATGATACAGAGGCGTATAATTTGTATTCCCAAATTTCTGTTCACTTGTTCAAACACACATGCAGAGCAAAAACAACTTGAAGTAATTTGAAGCTACACAGACTATCAATGAAGACAATAAGGATAAAGCAAAGGAATTATTTGAGAATTAGTGCTTCTGTGATTCCTTTTGATGGAGATCTGTGAAAAAAAAAAAAAGAAAAGAGAGAAAAAACCTCTAAGCAAACCACTCTTAGAAGTCCAAGTATACTCTCAGATCTCAAGTACCTTGAGTCCTACCCAGTACAGAAAGAAAATATTCAATGAAGTCTTCCGGTTTTTTTGTTTGTTTTGTTTTGTTTTTTATGGTATTATTTTGTGATTTCCATCTGAAAATTAAACTTATGTAACTAACAGGTTCAATTGAAGTTTAATAATATTTTCACAGCAATCTTGTGATAATGACTGTTGAGTTTCCAACAATTCTGGCTTTCAAAATGGAGTAAAATGTCCCCACATAAAAGTTCATCTGAAATTCAGTCAGAAATAGTATGCAGTAGACATCTGACAAGCATCATACATAAAAACGCTACACTGCTGAGAGAAAAAAAAAAATCACATTTTGAAATAGATACTACAGATTGTTTAGAAAGAGTAGCATTTAAGTAGTAATCTTTCTAATCATATCTGTCCGATTATGCTGAGAATAAAAGGGAATCTGGTGTTTCATAAATAAATACGCTTGAAGAGAAGGGAATACAAAGGGGAAAAAAAATCAAAACAGAATAAATAGAGCTTCCTGTGGTTACAGGTAATCATTCTTCTTCTAATGCTTTTCACGGCTCTTATCAGGGAGTATAGTCCCAAATCTTTCTGCAAGAGCTTTTGTTCGGATGGTAATTTAGTATTCATTTCAAATTAATGGTATCTCGGCACAATTCCTCTTCGTGTTTGTTTTCCAGATATTTGTTTATAGCTATAACTTGAGGTTGAAACATATTTCTTATATAAAGAGCAGGGCTTCATTCATATATTTTTTAAATTAAAACTAGTTTGAAATTTAATTTCAGTAACATCACAAAATTTCACAAACAAACAAGTAAAAAAACCCATAAAAAAACCAATCAAAACAAACAACAAATAACCTTCTAAAAGATTAGACTGGAGAATAAATTAACATCATCAGTTGTCCGAAATCAAAAACTCTAGAGATAATAGTTTCAAGGAACATCATAATTCATCTCATCTATTTTCTTTAATAGATATTTTGTTATCAAGTATCTTATTCCTGAAGTATTTTATTTATTCCGTTAACAACATTTGTTCAAAAACTAGTACTCAGCTTTAAAGATTGCTTCTTCAATTTTTGATAGCTAAAGAGCTTAAAATCCAAAAGCTTGATTATTTTCTTAAGCTTTACCAATTGATCTTAAAAAAAGATACATCTTCCCATAAGCTTTATCTTATTTATGTACTTACACTGTCACCGCTGCAATCAATATAATTGACTTAAGTCCTAAATTATGGTAACATTAAGTGAATGATCATAATGCCTTTTTAATGCAATTAGTTAAAGTTTAAACACACTTTGTTCTCCTGAATATATCTGCCTCCAGTAGTTCTAAGACACATATTCCTTTTGCATTCGTTATATTAGTTACCATTTTATTATGTTACTCTTTCAAAGATGTTGTGCTGTGTTGAGTTTATGGCTTTAAACCAACAATACATTTAACAGATCAGTAATTTTTCAAGTCTATCTAGAATGTTTGCCTGGAAAAAAAAAAGCACAATGAAAGACTACTAAGGCTTAGATTATTCTTCTAATTTTAGGAATTCCCTTTTTCCTCTTTCATACATGTAGGTAAAAAAAAAAATAATTCTATCTTATTTTCAAGCAATATAATTTTCTAGCACAGTAGGTGTTATATTTCAAATTTACAGGTCATTCTATATTTTAAATAGTATCCAGATCTCACTTTAAAGTATTGTATCACACTAATTCTGAAAAGATGTTTAATCGGGATCTGAATCATGTACTCAGTCTTGCTCACAGAATTTTTGTTGCTTTGTGCCAAAATTGAGACTCAAGATATATATAAATGGACCAACTTAAGTCCCATATACAAATGCAAAGTTCCTTGCAAGTTCACATTTCTCATCAAGAACTGCAAATTTGTTTTTACATCTAAAACTATACAAAAGAAATACAAAAATTCCATTTTTGAGTACAAATGAACTAAACCCGTCTATGAGGAATACATTATATAATTGCAACACATCCAAATAAAAGCTAATTAGTTTAGTCTTGTATGGAAAAATGCAACGGAAAAAAAAGGTATTTTTAAGGTATCAAATCCCAAGTAGACACTTCAAGTAATGCTTCTTCAGAAAATGTGTATCAGACATAATAACTATTCTAAATTGAATCATTATTTGACAGGACTAACGCTCTTGTTAGAACTTTCATACTAGCATTCTAGACATCCTATTGATTCATAAATCTTGAGATTTCTAAGTGTTATTCTCATATTTTCATTAGTTATGATCATACTGACAACAAAATTATCCATCATGACTAGTAGATGACTATATAGGAAAAGAGTAAGAATGATGCATAACCAGGAAGCTGGACAAAATAAAACCAAAAAAGAGAAAAACAAAACCTTCAAGTATCTGTAGGATATATAGCTCTGTACAACTCTGAACTTCAAGACAGTGTTAAGAAAGTATCAGTTTTAAACAATAATATAAAACTCACTTTGATGTCTCTTAAATATATAAAAATCATTCTGATTTTTTTCACTAGTTTTGAAGTCAGTTTTTGAAGTAAAGAAGAAGCTCTGTGATTTATTTCTTAGTTCAAACCACAACATTTCCTGAATTATTTGACTCAATGAGAAACAGTGGCTTTTTGATTTGCTAATAAGTTTTTTGTTGTTGTTGTTGTTCATGATACATTACCCAGTACCGCTATTACTTTGTTGATTTCTGTAGTTCAGTGGCTGATGCTTTATATCACTCTAACAAGATTATCAACATTTTTTAAAGTTGTGATTAAGTATTACTAATGAAAGATACAAATTTCAACAATAATCTCCAAAAATATACAAACAAAATCAATCTTTGAGCCCTTCTATTCCTATTTACGCATTTTGGTTCAATGTTCCTGAAGTAGGAAGTTACTCAAAAACTGCTAGTTAGATAAATTCTTTTCCTTAAGAAACATAGCTTAAGAGAATAAAGCATCACGTCTTAGTAGTGAGGATTTATGTCTGCAGCTTGAATCGTTTATTGTCCATTTCCAGTAAAATTATTTATTCCAGACTATAGGTTATAGAACTTCATTTACAAAATGAGTTCTGCTGACATGTTAATTAAGAATAGGAAGGTAATCTTCAAAAATGTAATTTGTGTTTTTCCTCCTCTCTTACAGTTTTGAATTCTATGCTGTATGGCTCAAAAAAATAATCTGAAACCAGCAGAATTTTTTCCACTGCAATCAATGAGTTTTTGAACCAGGGTCATTTATGCAAATGAAATAAAACTGAGTGAGCCATTTGCAATGCATAATTTAGCTAAAAATGTTAACCTCTCCTTCTGTTCCAGACTTATTTGCAAGCAGATCACACATTTTTTCAATTACTTTTTTTTTAATTTATTTAGGCCTTCTATCTGGAAAAAAAATATTACTGTAGTGATTTTATAATCACAAATATTCATCTATTTATAGTTGTTTCTGGTAGTGAGTACAGATTTATTATTTCTGTTTTTATTTCAAATAGTGTAGTTTAAAAATCTTTTATTTTATTTAAAGAGAGAGTATGGCCTGTTTATCCTATTCTTAATATTAGTGTTTTCAGAACCAGATTACAGGTAGATCACAGGATCATAGAATAGTTAAGATTGGAAAAGACCACCGAGATCATCTAGTCAACCAACCCTAGGTCCCCGCATCACCCTGTCCCCACATCCCCATATCGTCATATCCCCATGTCCCCGCTGCAAGCCAGAGTTCCCTCCTGGGTCCAGCAGCACTTTGGATGGTGCCATCACCTGCAGGTGAGAGCTTGTTGGAAAATGATTGTATCTCTGTGGTTCCAGCTACAGATCCTGCCCCGAGCCCTTCCCCAACAACCCTTCACAGAAACCAGTAGGTTGCTGCCAAATAACCCAGCAACCACCAGTTCTGCTGAAGTGCCGTTTTCTGCCCCACGCGCATGTGAGAATGGCCCCACACTCTCAGTGCCACTGCCCCCACCACAGAGCGCCACAGCGCTGGAAAGTGTGACTCAATGACCCGTGGGAGGTGCCATGGGACCTGGGGAGTTCCCATTAACACATTCACATGGATTTCAGGGCCAGGGAGAGGCAGCGCTGAGGGAATTGGGGTTTTTCTCTCCCCTCTCCCATGCAGTATGAAGTTGCAATGCTCCCTTTCGCACTCATCCTTGCCGTTGCTCCCAGAGAAAAGCTGTGTCCGCACCGCTGGGATTGGGATGCTCCGAATGTTTATCCCTAAAGGTGCATGAGCAAATGCTGCCAGTGCTGCTCTCCAGGCAGGCTCCTCGTGCGGGGGTACAGCTGTGTGTCTTCGGAACAGGGTGGTTATTCTGTGTGATACTGTGGAGAGTTTCCAGAAGGGAGATTGTGAGATGGTGTATCTGGTTTGTATTTGTGACAGGTTGGAAAGATTAAGACAGACCTGTAATCTCATTGATATCTATGGACCCTTTCCATGCAGTGGAGAGCTTACTGGCTGACCAGAAGCAGAGCTCACTTGGGAACCTTGTGACCTTCTATCACACTGTAGATTTTAACATCATAGAGCCAATATCTTAACTTTCTATCAGTCTGGGCAGTGTGGTGTTGCAGTCTCCCATTGTTTAGCTTATAAGACTCAGTGAGACTTCATCTGTTCATGTCATGAAGAAAGTGTAGATTGTCTGCAAAAAAAGTACTAGATATATTTACTAGAAGCCCAATTTCTTGTGCAGACTGTGTTATTTGACTATGTTATTTTGGACGGAGGTTTTTTCTCTTTTTTTCATTAAATGCAAGAAACAGGAAATGCAGTTCAGCAGGTAGGACTTTGGTCTAATTAGAAGAGTAATGCTATACTATCATAATAATTTCTGACAACTTAAAGAAAAGCAATTATGTTTAGTAAGTTGTAAACATATTCTGCTATAGAATCTTAGCAAGTAGCTGATACAATGTGATTTTGAATAAGCAATGTCTAAAGCTTATGAGTATTTAACTGCAAAGAACAAAAACATATAGTCTAATGTGTTTATTGGCCAAAAAAAAAAAAAAGAAGTAGTTGCTAATAAATGTATTGGTTTATAAAAGAAGTAAAACCGTATAATAGAAACACCAATTATACCAACATAATTATGTAGATTGCTCTCAATGTAATTAACAATATAAGACATTGATTGGATGTTCCCCATAAGAAGAAAAGAAATTATCATTTAAAGTTTTTAATAGGAAAAAAAAATGGAACTATGTTATAAACATGCACTTTAGATTTATTTCCTATATATGGGAGAAAATTTCCACTGCATAGTACTCAGTATCCCCTTCCTCAGCTGGGATTCTCTTGGGTTCCAGTCTGTATCACATCAGCAATGCTTAAATTAATGCTCGTATGCTAAAATCAAAAGGATCCCAAACACAGTTTATTTTATATTTCTTAGATGATGTCTTTGGGATTTATTGTATTTCATTAAAATACTTTTTCAATATTCAAAATTTGTTCTGTATTTCTCCCAAGTGGAATTAAGCATCTGACTGAGGCCCACTTCAGTCATTGCCAGATGATTCTATTTTTTTAATGATTGATTAGTTTACTCACTGAAGCATATTCTTGTGCTCTCTAAGGCAGAACAGGAAAGTTTTTATGTAAATGTAATATATTCTTTATCATCAAAGGAAACATAAACTTTATCTAGTCCTTTTTCCTGACCTACAAAACAAATTCTAATAGCATGTGCCCTGAAATGCCAAAAAGCATAAAGAATTTATGTCTTTCTCTTTTCTTATATTCTTATTTATTATAGCTGACATTTTCTTTAATATACAATTGTGCTTTCCTATTATTCAGCCTTCCTATCTATAGAGAATAATCTCCATCCATTGGGGACCGAGTGTAATTTCCTAGTTCTAGGAAACCAAAGGAGTTCTACTTGGTAAAACATTGCAGTGCTTTCTCTTAAAAACTTTTGTGAACTATCAGACAATCTGATTTACAACTATAAGAAAAAATGTGCGATCTGTTAGGTTTTACAGACTCAGAATTACCAAAAGAAGACTGAATGGGAAAAAAGATGTGGGGTGGCAATGTGGCATTCACCTGTACAAAGAGGCATTTCTAGGGGGAAAAAAGCATTCTAAATTGATCTGAGAACTGAATGGCAAATTAATTTATTGTTTTATGTTAAAAGCAAGGTTGGAATACAACTTCTATTGTGGGTAAGGAACTAAGCAGCATGCTTCAGTTCCTGTGGTAAGACTCAGAAGAATTGATTGTATTCTGTATTAGCTTAATAATTTGACTTCTGAATTAATTTGTTGGCCTGTGATTTAATTCAGTCCTACTTCTGAGATTGATTTTCTAATTAAAATATATAATTTCTCTGACTAATAATTGATAGTGCCATAGAGTTAAAGTGAATTGCTTGATTTCTTATTTGTTTGGTTCTTTTATATTTTTCCATAAAACCTGTAAAGATATATAGAAAGAGATTATACAAAAAACCTACCAATTCATACTGACAGTCTTGAAAGTTTACTGAGGTACATCCTTTTACCTACTCAGATAATTAATTCTCTCTCAAACTCAGAAATAGGTTCCCAGATAGAACAAATGATTGCGAGAGTTTAGGCAAGTTTTCCATGGTGCTAAGTTGAATGTTTCCCTGTATTTGTTAAATGACACCACTCATAATCCTGCGTAGACTGTGAAGTAAGAATACCCAATATGTATATGAACTTGAAGATGGTGGTCATAAATTATGTGAAAATCAATGCCTTGTAACACTGTTCTCATGTACAGAAAACTAAACAAAAGATTTTGTATTTATAAGTTGTAAACTCCATAATATCATGCCATAGTAGAAGTAAAATATAAATTTTGCTTAATATTTCTAAATATTTTACCTGTTGCTACATGCAAGAAAGCAATGTAAAAAGAAGAAACAAAATTACATGGATTTTCTTTTCTCCTCTATTAGCATAGTAAATAACATATATGTAAACCTTCAGATTTTTCCTGAAAAAATTTCTTTTGGCTTTTTTCGTATGGAAACTTGCATGACAGTAAGAAATGTCAGCGATAAAGACATAGTTAAAAGCTTCACACTTGAATTGTCAATTTATTCTTTTGTGTAGAATTGAATGTAAGAGCCCATACTTTTAGTCAGTGATGTTGAGAAAACTGAGATATAAATGAAAGGAGTTAGAGCTGAGATCGTATGTGTATTTGACAAGCTATAATGGAATTGTTTGCAAAGCTTTATTGAAATCCCCACTTTCAATTATCATTGTTAGCACAGCTACAGAAATCTGAGATGTAATATTCCTATATAAATTAAACTAACTATAGCAGAATTAGACAAGAAAAGGAATAGAGAATATTTTATTCCAAAACAAAAATATTATTCAGGAAAATATCTGTACATTATTACTTTGATTTTCATAACAACTGGTTTGGGTTAATTTCTTTAAGAATGCCTAAATCCTGTGAGAAGATCACAGAATCACAGAATCACAGAATCACTAAGGTTGGAAAGGACCTATAAGATCATCTAGTCCAACCATCCACTTATCACCAATGGTTCTCGCTAAACCATATCCCTCATCACAACATCCAAACGTTCCTTGAACACCTCCAGGGTCGGTGACTCCACCACCTCCCTGGGCAGCCCATTCCAGTGCCTGACCACTCTTTCAGAGAAGTAGTATTTC
>JACDJE010000330.1:519570-542875 GCA_016647715.1 Pavo muticus | reverse complement strand
ATGGCTTCCAACTCTTCTTGTTTGTTGCCCATGCTGCGTGCATTGGTGTAGATGCACTTCAGCCGAGCCCCTCGCCTCATCCCTAATCCCATTGCCGCTCCCCCAGGCTCATCTCTAGCAGGCCTGCTTTTATCCCCTACCCCCTTCATATCTAGTTTAAAGCCCTCTCTACAAGTCCTGCCAGCTCCTGGGCAAGGATCCGTTTCCCCCTTCGAGACAGGTGAGACCCATCAGCAGACCCCAGGCCAGGTGCCGAGTATACCGCCCCATGATCAAAGAACCCAAAATTCTTGCTTTTGCACCAGCCTTTCATCCACGTGTTTATAAGGTGTGTTCTTCTGGTCGTCTCAGCATCCTTCCCTGCCACTGTAGGAATACAGGCAAATACTACCTGTACGCCTGCTCCTTCAACTAACCTCCCCAGTCTCCTAAAGTCATTTTTCATAGTCCTCAGGCTTCCGTCAGTGACCTCATCACTGCCAGCCTGAACTATCAATAAGGGATAATAATCAGAGGAGCGGATCAAACTAGGAAGTTTCCTAGAAATATCCCTGACCCGGGCCCCAGGGAGGCAGCACACCTCCCTACGGGTGGGGGCAGGCCGATATAATCAAGGATGTGGAATAATGTTCTTATTCTCTTTTGTCCAAAGGGTAACTTCTGTATTCTGGTAAGCCCAAGCTCTGCTTCCTAACCACTGAGAGAGAAGATTATCATTCCTCAGAGCGCTTTATTCTCTTCCACTGCATGCTGCAAGATGAAAAAGTCCAGGCCAACCTAAATTGTTTTAGATGAATAAGGAATTTTGTTCATACAAACACCAGTTCTCAGTTCACCAAGATATTTAATTTATGCATACATAAGTAATCGTCTCCAAAGGCAATTGAAATCAGATAACTTTATCCCTAGGTTCTCACCAAAATATCTAAATGGAAAATATCAGGAAAGAAAGCCTTATCATTAATTCGATTATATTTTCTTATTGTCCTATATGAATTTAGACTATGATATGGTAGAGACCATAATTTGCAGGGATACTAAGTAGAGATGATCTCATAAATACTGTTGAAAGGCAATAAAAATTCACCTATTAAGGGAATTCAGATTCAGAGTCAATGTTTTTGTTTCTATATTTCATCATTTTCTTATGCAACAGTCATAATATTAGTGAAAATATCTTAAAAGTTGTTTTAGTCAAATAGCTAGAATTTCAATGGCATTTTCCAAAGAATCATGTTATTGAATATATCATTCCAGGGAAAGGGAAATATGAAAATAACAGTACAGTCTGGATATTCCAAGAATAAAATAAAGGGAAAAAATGGAATCAATATTTTACATTGTCTTGCTTAACACTCTGAAATTTCCTGTGACATTGTAGTTTATGTTCAAATTAAAAAATAATGGAAAACAGAAAGTTCATAAAAATGATAAAAGTTTTTGAGTAAAGGAGAAATAGCTGAAAGAAAACACAAAATGATGTCTTGAAGAGTTTTTACAAGTTTTCAGAGAAAAAGGAAACAAAATTTATCTCTGCTCATTTGAAGGATAACCAAAGAATATTTATGACTTCATGGTGATACAAACTAAATGATACGTGAAATCTAAATAAATACTAAAGCAAGCTATTCCATAGTTCAGCAGAAATACTTAATGAAGATATAAGCCTAGAATAACTAAGAGAAAATAGTTCATCACAGCTCTGAATTAAATGTTGTTTTCAAGGGAGAACAGCCTGTGTCAATTAACTCTTTCCACATGCATTACTGTCACCTGTCCATTAACTTACTTCAACCTCTCCCCAAACCACTATATTCTTGAAGAAAACAAGTGATGTTTTGGCTTCAGGGATCAGCCTAAATTATATAATCATTTGAAATTCTTTCATTTAAAAGTTATTTAATATTTAAATTATTTCTTTTTTTCCCCATAAAATTGAGATCTGCGTACTCATGTAAAGGTATGGGATATCCATTACAAAATACCAGTGCGTATTCCCATTACACAAAGGCTCTACCTAAAGAAAGCCAGAATTTTATTTAAAAATAATTATCAAGATGAAAGTTTAAGTAATCTATTTTACTCTGCTAAAGTCAAACCAAGTTTAAAATGCTGATGCTAAAGTGCAGCAAAATGTACATTGACAACTTTTTACGAAAACATTTTTAAAGCATTATTCACAATATTAGCTGTACAGTTTGCTAAATACACCTGATTGTTTTGTAATACAGAAGAACACATTATGTTTCATTATTTAATTTTCGAAACATTCAACGCAACGCATTCTAATTTAATTCAGCAAATCTGTCAATGTAAATAAGAGATATCTGCCTAATTTAGCAACCTTTGTGGATAGCAGGCTGCATGTTTAATTTTTTTCTTTATGTATTTTTTATTCCTGAGAAAGGGAATTTTATATGATAGACGTGTTCCTCTGTGTTTCACTGAGAAGCTCCCATTAAGTAGATGAGGAAGAATTTTTGTGGTTTTTTTAGTTAAAAAAAAATATTCTTTCAAATGCTCTTGGACAAATGAAGGGAAAATGAAGAATGAAAATACTGAAGCCTGAAAACAAAATAAAAAATTTCAGAAATTGTTTATAAATATGTACATTTCGTAATTTTTTCACATTCATTCAGTCCCGCAGTCTGTATTAGCTGCATTACTGATAGCACAGAGAAGTAATTTCAGAAATCATACATTTGTACTTACCTTTTTATCTTACTTTAAATACATTACAAGCAAAAAATATGTATTCATTCTCTGAGTTTTGATTTTCCCTATGGCCACTTTTTAAAGAAAAAAATGTTATGAAATCACCACTGAAAAACCTTGCAATAACAGTACTAAATATTGCCTGTATCTGGAAGCCTAGCCATCTCTCATTCTCAATGCAGACCTGTCAGGTGCTAATATGATCATTGTTACTGGAAACTTCTGTAATCAAAGGGAATTTTCCCACAGGCTTTGCAAAAGCCAAGATTTCACCTTATAAATTTCGAAATATTTAGAAATCTCAACTCATCCATATGCTTTTGGGATACTGAAAAGTCTCAAAATGTACACAGCAGGAAGTCAGCTCTTTTTATTAGAAGAAAATTATATCAGCCGATTTTTAAAAAATTCCAAATACATCTGAATTTTCTTCCAGGTATTTGCTGCTTCTGGACAGGCACCAGCATTTTTTTATGCTCTTCTATAGAAGACATTTAACAGTGAGTAACTTAAGCATTTCAATATCAGTTTCACTTGAGCTTTCCATTGTGTAAGGCATATTCTCTACAATATTTACGTATAAATATTTATATTATAAGTATGCTAATCAAGAGAGCATTGCTGTATTGCAGGGGAGCACTCATTATGCTCACAAACTAATGCTTAAGAAATGTATGAAAGATTTATTCCATGTCTGATACATCCAGTTTGGAGTTGAGAAACAAAATTTCTCTTCCTGAGAGATGAAACTAGGGTGACTGCAACACTCTACCTGATTTGAAATGTCTTACTGTGTTGGTTTTGCCCCTACCTTCTCTGAACTGTGGGACTGATTGTGTTGTGCTCAGTGTATTTAATACATTCAGAGATGATAAAGAGAGAAGAAAAAAAATGCTTAAAACTTCAGTGAAATGGTAGGCCTGACTCTTGAGTTAGAACACTTTCTCATACCACTATGTTACTCAGTATTCTACCTCAAACTGCTGCAAATAGTGTGCTTTCTAACCACTCATTTCCTTCAAAGGCTCTTCTCATTTATAAGAATGTATTAAAAGTATTTAAAATGACTTTCAGATTTCTGAGTTTTTATCCAATAACCATTGTCACATACCAGATCCTTACTTTCCCTTCAAACACCTCTATTTAATAAAATGCTGTGTAATATAATGTAAAGTTGGGAATATTTTGAAACTATATTTTTAATGACATCAAAATTGTGCTTCTAAAAATAATATCTGAGTATCATCTAGCCTAAAAGTCATTGTTAAATATGTCATTCATGTTTCAACTCTCCACACATGTCTATTATTACGTAGGAAATCTTAAATCCAACTCAGGAATGGTAGGTTGGATTTTTCTACTTGTTTCAGCAGAAATAGGATTTTCATTCATATTTTTTGATAAATCTGAGTATTCAAAAACTACACTACAGCACAACGATTATTATTTGATGATCTATTTGAAGTTTTCTTTCTAGTCTATGCATAACTATATTAAAAGTTTGTTTATACATGTAACATTTGTTAATGAATCAAATATAGGTTGTAAGAGGTTTTCCATTCAAAGTTAAATTAAATTTTTAGGAAGACTTTGTAACAGTTGGTGTCACTGATAACAAAGCAAAAAGCTACTTTGAGCAAGGTGATCAAGTTTTCATTGAAAATGTTCATGTCCATTATGTTTCTAAAGCTGTTACCCTTGGAGTTATTTAAAATGTAAGCTGCTGAATTTATGACTCATTATTCAACAGACTGCTACCTTAGAGTTCTCCATTACTAAAAACTATATCTATTTTCTTTTTTTTTTTTTTACAAGATTTAACTAATTAATAGAATTGCAGCAAAATACCATACTCAACTTTGGCAATGCGGTCAGGAATACATTACAGTGTAGCAAAGATTTAGCTTGTAAAACCTGTGACATCCTATTATCTTGTTTTCATTGGCATAAGATGAAAGGTACTCTTAGGTAAAATTATAAAAACATTTGAGAATTGAATTTTCATTAGCATTCAGTTTTAGTTTACATTCTTTTGTAAAAACAATTGCAGTAGGGATATCACTTTTACTCTCTCCAAAAATTTTGGCTACATCATCATCACCATAGGCCACTTAATTTTAAATTGCGGAGCAAGAAATTATGAAACATAAAAAATGATCTTGCAGGTAGATTTTAATTCTTATCTGAAGCATCAATATTTCAATAATAATAGAGGAAAATATTTATTGGGGAAAAAAAAAACAAAAACAAAAACTTTGTTTAGCTCTCCATAGTTACTTTACAGAATCACAGAATCACAGAATCACTAAGGTTGGAAAGGACCTATAAGATCATCTAGTCCAACCATCCACCTATCACCAATGGTTNCGTATAATAGAAACACCAATTATACCAACATAATTATGTAGATTGCTCTCAATGTAATTAACAATATAAGACATTGATTGGATGTTCCCCATAAGAAGAAAAGAAATTATCATTTAAAGTTTTTAATAGGAAAAAAAAATGGAACTATGTTATAAACATGCACTTTAGATTTATTTCCTATATATGGGAGAAAATTTCCACTGCATAGTACTCAGTATCCCCTTCCTCAGCTGGGATTCTCTTGGGTTCCAGTCTGTATCACATCAGCAATGCTTAAATTAATGCTCGTATGCTAAAATCAAAAGGATCCCAAACACAGTTTATTTTATATTTCTTAGATGATGTCTTTGGGATTTATTGTATTTCATTAAAATACTTTTTCAATATTCAAAATTTGTTCTGTATTTCTCCCAAGTGGAATTAAGCATCTGACTGAGGCCCACTTCAGTCATTGCCAGATGATTCTATTTTTTTAATGATTGATTAGTTTACTCACTGAAGCATATTCTTGTGCTCTCTAAGGCAGAACAGGAAAGTTTTTATGTAAATGTAATATATTCTTTATCATCAAAGGAAACATAAACTTTATCTAGTCCTTTTTCCTGACCTACAAAACAAATTCTAATAGCATGTGCCCTGAAATGCCAAAAAGCATAAAGAATTTATGTCTTTCTCTTTTCTTATATTCTTATTTATTATAGCTGACATTTTCTTTAATATACAATTGTGCTTTCCTATTATTCAGCCTTCCTATCTATAGAGAATAATCTCCATCCATTGGGGACCGAGTGTAATTTCCTAGTTCTAGGAAACCAAAGGAGTTCTACTTGGTAAAACATTGCAGTGCTTTCTCTTAAAAACTTTTGTGAACTATCAGACAATCTGATTTACAACTATAAGAAAAAATGTGCGATCTGTTAGGTTTTACAGACTCAGAATTACCAAAAGAAGACTGAATGGGAAAAAAGATGTGGGGTGGCAATGTGGCATTCACCTGTACAAAGAGGCATTTCTAGGGGGAAAAAAGCATTCTAAATTGATCTGAGAACTGAATGGCAAATTAATTTATTGTTTTATGTTAAAAGCAAGGTTGGAATACAACTTCTATTGTGGGTAAGGAACTAAGCAGCATGCTTCAGTTCCTGTGGTAAGACTCAGAAGAATTGATTGTATTCTGTATTAGCTTAATAATTTGACTTCTGAATTAATTTGTTGGCCTGTGATTTAATTCAGTCCTACTTCTGAGATTGATTTTCTAATTAAAATATATAATTTCTCTGACTAATAATTGATAGTGCCATAGAGTTAAAGTGAATTGCTTGATTTCTTATTTGTTTGGTTCTTTTATATTTTTCCATAAAACCTGTAAAGATATATAGAAAGAGATTATACAAAAAACCTACCAATTCATACTGACAGTCTTGAAAGTTTACTGAGGTACATCCTTTTACCTACTCAGATAATTAATTCTCTCTCAAACTCAGAAATAGGTTCCCAGATAGAACAAATGATTGCGAGAGTTTAGGCAAGTTTTCCATGGTGCTAAGTTGAATGTTTCCCTGTATTTGTTAAATGACACCACTCATAATCCTGCGTAGACTGTGAAGTAAGAATACCCAATATGTATATGAACTTGAAGATGGTGGTCATAAATTATGTGAAAATCAATGCCTTGTAACACTGTTCTCATGTACAGAAAACTAAACAAAAGATTTTGTATTTATAAGTTGTAAACTCCATAATATCATGCCATAGTAGAAGTAAAATATAAATTTTGCTTAATATTTCTAAATATTTTACCTGTTGCTACATGCAAGAAAGCAATGTAAAAAGAAGAAACAAAATTACATGGATTTTCTTTTCTCCTCTATTAGCATAGTAAATAACATATATGTAAACCTTCAGATTTTTCCTGAAAAAATTTCTTTTGGCTTTTTTCGTATGGAAACTTGCATGACAGTAAGAAATGTCAGCGATAAAGACATAGTTAAAAGCTTCACACTTGAATTGTCAATTTATTCTTTTGTGTAGAATTGAATGTAAGAGCCCATACTTTTAGTCAGTGATGTTGAGAAAACTGAGATATAAATGAAAGGAGTTAGAGCTGAGATCGTATGTGTATTTGACAAGCTATAATGGAATTGTTTGCAAAGCTTTATTGAAATCCCCACTTTCAATTATCATTGTTAGCACAGCTACAGAAATCTGAGATGTAATATTCCTATATAAATTAAACTAACTATAGCAGAATTAGACAAGAAAAGGAATAGAGAATATTTTATTCCAAAACAAAAATATTATTCAGGAAAATATCTGTACATTATTACTTTGATTTTCATAACAACTGGTTTGGGTTAATTTCTTTAAGAATGCCTAAATCCTGTGAGAAGATCACAGAATCACAGAATCACAGAATCACTAAGGTTGGAAAGGACCTATAAGATCATCTAGTCCAACCATCCACTTATCACCAATGGTTCTCGCTAAACCATATCCCTCATCACAACATCCAAACGTTCCTTGAACACCTCCAGGGTCGGTGACTCCACCACCTCCCTGGGCAGCCCATTCCAGTGCCTGACCACTCTTNAGCCTGCTCCTGCGCCTGTAAGACTACCTTCTTGAAGAGCAACCAGTTGTCTTGGACCCCTTTACCCTCTAAGACTGAATCCCAGGGGTCTCCCCCTATAGTCTTCTAAACAATTCAAAGTCCGCCCTCCGGAAGTCCAAGGTAGCAGTTTTGCTGTTCTTCCTCCTGGCTCCACCAAGAATCGAGAACTCTACCATCTCATGGTCACTCTGTCCAAGACAATGCCATGAGACAATTTTTTGATGGGAGAAAATATTTCTCTAACATAAAGTGTTGGATTTAGTGATAATGAATCCTGTGAGAAGTCTTAGCAGCAAAATACCTGACCAGCATATAAAATTCAGGAAGGCCTTTATCAATATTATATCTTTCTCCCAACATCTTTGTTTACATTTATGTTTTGTTAGCTTTCTACAAAAAAACTCTCAAGTCCTGCATAAATCTATTAAGCAAACGAAATGTACAAAAGTTCCCAAGGAAAACTGCCCAAATCAAGTATTGCTTTAAAAGGCATATATCCATGACATCAAAAAGATATCTTAAAGGGCAAAAAATTTTCCATACCTTTACCTGCAAAATTTTGAACTAATATTTAGGGGCTTCAATTCTTTCAAATTTCATTTATTTTTCCAAATCTTTGACAAGTTTTTTTTTCCCTGCATAATGGCTATTATTTATATGCTTATCCTGAGATAGCACAGGTGTTGCAGCCTCTGTAGTTGTATTGCCCTTCTGTGAAAATGTAACTACATGTTGATTTTTTGTGATAATTATGAAGGGAAAACCATTATGAACAGACAATGAGCTCCTACATAAACAGGAAAACGTCTTTACTAATTAGCATAACAGAAATGAAATGACAGTAGAAAAATGCAAGGTTGAACACGGGACATAGAAAGACTTCAAATTGTTCAGAAATGAAGGCTGTAATTTAGAAAGAAAAAAAAAAAACATGATGCTCTTTCTTCAACATGAACTGAGCTCCAATCATTAGCTCGAATTGGGACCTTAAGAGAATGAACTTAGGAGACCAGACAAAGCCAAAGCTTGCTTTCTGGAATATAATTAAATATTTGGAGTTTTATATTTAATTATCCTGAATTGCAGAAGCCCAGCAAGGCATGTGGTGTATCAGCAAAAAATTAAGGTTTTTCTTTTGAAGTTACAGAGTTACCAACCACACTAAGAAGCACTGTCCTAATGACTTTTATTTATATTTAATTGGAATTCAGGTTCTGTTCCAGAGAGTTCCAGTGGTAAAAATGGCATTTTACTGTTTTATCTATCTGTGAAAACCATTCTGTTTAAGTCATTTTAAAAGACTGAAAAAAATACTTAAAGGCTTAGAAATTTAAAAAGAAAAAAAGTTCAAAAAATGTTCAAATGTGGATCATCTCTACTTTTGTGAGAGAAATATGAAGAAGAAAAAAGTTAGCCTAAATATACTTTTCTCATAAAGTATCAGTGAAGAGGGTCTTCCTAAGGGATGGAGATATTAAAAATTACAGTCGATTTTCAAGCTAGCGTTTGTTTCTATTTTCCCCTAATATCTATATTATGTCCTACTCATAATATAATCACTTAAAAATAAAACTAAACAAAATCTGTTTTCTACAGCTTTTATGCCACAGTAACAAAGTACCATTTACGTCCCCTCAGATTAACTTGAAGTTTTGAGTATGAACATAAAAGCTTTCTACTTTTTTTTCAAGTATCAGCACTGAATATTAGGAATATGGAAGGTATTTTTCATCCTGAATCTGTCTTAATTGAATGGATCCTTGGCTGTGGCACAAATGCATATAGTACAAATCAAAATGGTAGAAAATAGAGAATTATGATCTGATAATGGAGAAATCAGGAGGTAAGGTTCCTCTTTAAAATATGTATAGTACATATATTTGAAAAACAAAACAAAACAAAACAAAATCTCAGCCACTCAGACTGAGCTGTTAATAGAAAAACGAAAAAACCTTTAATGAAGAGTTTATTTCAAAACATACCTCCATAATAGCTTTATCTATCTCTTTCATCTGTGATATCACTTAGAAATCTAAAATACTGTACATGAATATATTCAGGTATATAAGAGTTGTGAAGTATCATTAGGACCAATTCATCCAAAATGGCATATAGAAATGAATATGACTTGGCTTGCCATAAACAGCTTTCTTTTATGATTTCAAGAACTGCTTTTGTGTTCTGGCCCTTTTTCCATAACTTGATTAGGTAGCTCTATTCTGAACTGCTCTGACTTGATGCAGAAAACAGTGAAAAACTGGAGTTAACTATGTTAGTGAGTGGTTTTCAATCTGTTACGGGGTAAATTCTTATTGTCAAAGGAATAACTAAAGACATAGAATGAACTATTTTTATGTTCCAGTTACATGAAAGAAAGTCAGTGTTGTTCAGAAGTGAATATCTTTTCCACCAAAATATCATATTAATTAAAGGACTGTACTATTTTCCTCCAGGATCCCAAAACTCATAAATTTTGATTCTTCGGGAAAATCAGCATAGGTTGAAAGTGATTTCAAATTCATTTCTCACTAATCAGTTAGCTCATTAAGCAACTTTATCCACCCTAAGTAAAAACTTTTATGTTAAATACATTATTATAGGAAATCAATAGTAAAGCTAAACTGATCAGGGAGAGGACCAAGGCTTTACATACAGATTATTGGCTATATGTCCTTGGAATATGATCTCTGTGAAATTTAGTACTGATGCTTAATCTACAAAGATCTACACAGATACATGACAAGTCATGTGTGCTTATGAGTTTTCAGAAAGATACATGTACATGTCAAAACAAAAACACACTCATTCTTCACACCTTAGGCTAAGTAAATTCTATTCCTGGGCATGTTTACTTTTCAGTGAATATGCAAGCAGTAGCATAAACAGGACAATACTAAACTGACTTTTTAAAAATAACTCACTTTTTGATGTTAAATAACTTTTCACATTTTATTTATTTCACAATTTATACTCCCTAACATATGGTTAGGTAATATTACACAAAGTTTCTGATTTTCAAGTAATACAAAAAGTAGGGTTCCTTTCCTGAGTAATTAAATTATGTTAGGATTGCTATCCAGTTTATAACATTTAATGTTATAAATGTGCAAAATCATCATTTATTGTGTGCATAAAGGGGAAAAAAATGGGTCAAAAATATTTTAAGTTATTCTGTGGAAAAATTCATGGGTATGAACAATCTTTGCTTAAAGATCTACTCTAGAATGCAGCTTTATAAAATAATGTTGTGTGGTTCAGCCTTTGTCTTAGTGATTAGCAGGTAATATCTTTTTTATGTACCGGTGGAAGTATTACTTATTCTGACCAGCAATCTAGTTCAAGCTATGACCAAAAAGGTTTGATTGCTTTACTTTTACTTTTGTTTCATTTTGTTTTTTAATACTTACTCAGGTGTCACCTTTAATAAAGTTTCTGTAACTGGGACTTGGCTTCTAAATTTGTTAATGATGTGGGATGCAAAATTGCATAATCCACTCTTCTATTCCATACTTTTCTTCAGAGAAAAGGAATCTATTGCAAGCTTTCTTGTTAAAAGCAACAGATGATAGATTCTGAATGCCTCAGAGTAAATTTCCTCAGAAGGGACCTGATCCTATCAGGTTCCAAAAAATATTAAACCTCATAGCTCCCAGTCTTAGTCACCTTTGCTTCCTTGCACCTCTTGATATTATTTCTTTCCAGTCTCAAAATGGGAAAATAACTCATGGGAATTGTTTCTTTGCAGTAACGAAGTAATCAAGCTTCAGAAACAAATGGAAACAACAGAACAAATGGAAGCAGAACAACTCACTTTCTCTGTAAGCTTGTATTTTATTTCTCTTTGACAGTAAACTCTTGCCTCATCACCTGCTATTTTCAATCACCTAATGGGAAAAGGGCACTTCCCATTCAGGCTCTCAGTGCACGCAGGGATTGGAGAACAATTCTTACTCTGCTTCCCTACTGCTAGAAAACCTCGTTCACTCTGAATGATGGTTACAGTGAAAGAGTCATTTTCATTGTAAGTCTAGTTGCTTTCTATATTTGACTGATTCAAATCCATGTTCTAAGATCAGTAAGCTAATAGTTATTTTGTGTATATAGTCATTCATAAATTGGCAGTTTAGCTTTCGAACTAGAAGGATAATTAACACTCTCTTAAATGGGCACAATGGCTAGCCATCTTGGTTTTTTTACACCTTCTGTGTTTCTCTGAGTCATTAGTCCATTGTTTCATTAATGAGCAAGTGCAAGCTATATTTACAGATCTCAGTTTTTCAAGGCCCATTCATTACTATTAATTAATAAAATGTATATTAGAAGTGCATACATGATGCCACTAGATCAGGCAAGATTTTCTAATATTGTGAGAAAGACAATAATAGATGTGAAAACACTGATTTCAAGTGACTAATCTAGCATGTCCAGATAATCCTATTCAACTTTTAAATTATCTTCTATACCGTAATAATCAGCTCTGAGGCTGATTTGCAAACTTAAGCAGTTGTGAAGTCAACTCACAGTAATGAATTAATTACCTGTGATAGCGTCCCTAAACATCAGAGAAAGATATCCACTGTACTGCTGGAGTGAGCTCAACAGGTGTGTGCAGATGGTTACCGTGGCTGAACTGACAGATAAATAATTTTTTCCCTGAATATAGATAGTCATGTCAACTTGCTGCTCCTCCTGCATGCCAATGGAGGAGCATTCTTCAATCATTTTATCCTGACTCTAAAAAAAGTTTACCAAAGATTGTCTCTATTTCTCTACTTCAGACAGCATATGTTAAAAGTTCTTTTAAAAAACTTTTAAAAAGTTCTAGACAATATGTAGACAGTGTACAGAAGATCCACATGGAAAAAATAAAGCACAACAGTTTTTAGACCTTTCACATATCTTCAAACATATTATAGTTTGAGGCTTTGGAAGATATTTCTGGTTTGGTTCTTATAATTCTATTGCACTGACTGTGACTGGATAATTGCAGAAAAATAGTGTCTAATCTGTACTACAGTTTGAATATCAGTCCTCAGATCAAAATGAGTCAGAGAAATGACTTGCAAATACAGCACTATTTTCTCATACACAGAACTCAGCAAGAAAGAAAACTTTTTATTTGCTGCTAATTAGAAATATAAGCCATAGGAATATTTCCCACATACTGCCACTAGCATAATGTGTTATGCATCACCACTTCTCTTTTCATGTTTATAGCTTCTTCTACCAGTTACCCTGTCTCAAGAATAGTTGAACAACAAAGTTTGTACAATTTCATAAGAGAAATAGAATGCAGTAATTCTTTTTGTCCTGATCTGGGTTTGTTTATCTTCCCCCTTGACAAACAAAAAAATCGAGTTCTGTGAAGCTGTGAAATATAAGGTTCTTATACAGTGTTCAGTGTTTTATGTATCCATTATCAGTGAGAAGTACTTCTGCCTTGTTGTATTTAGCCTAAGGTCTCATCTTGTGCATGGCCCTAGTCAAGGTATGTTCGTAATACCACTTTCACCCAGGCTGTTTGGTTTAGAAGAGACACTGACCCACGTTAAGAACTACAAGTTCAGTCTTCATTTTAGTGTTCTCAGTCTCTTTACTTCAGTGACTTAGCTGTGAATCCTATTTTTTTTGTGTGTGTGTAATTATTTACTTTTATTTACTTCAAGCCTTCCACCATTTGGTTATTTCTTTTTTCTTGTATCATAGAACAGGAACAGAGGATGCTTCTCCATCTATGCTGTTTTGATCACTCCTTATTTTAGGTGTATTTCTGCTTCCTTTTAAATTTTTTTTACTTTCAGGAAAAAAAATCCTATTCCTTTCACTACTTATTAGTTTTTTCATGCCCTTTAGCATTCTTATTTTACCTGAATTGCCTCTGAATTCCCATTTCTCCATTCATTTATTTGTTACAATAATTAGAAAATTAATTCTGCATTTTACAAATTATTTACCCATATATATACGGCAACACCTATTTTCCCAATGTATAGGTTCATTTTTAATTCTTATTATTATTGCACTGAGAGTATTATTTTTCTGAAACCACATAACTGATTTATTAATCATTTTTATTTGCATATTTATTACTATATACTTTACAAAATTGCAGTCAAGTAGCAGAAGAGCAGATCGCCTGTGTGAGTAGATGAAATGTGAATAGATCAGATACATACTATGAATACTAATACAATCAAGTGGTAGATTTCAGTAGGATAGTGTAGTGGAATTCCAAGGTCACAGCCTGAACCAGTGGGTGAGCTATGCGAGATTGTGAGCGCCTGGAGCGGGTGGGGGGNGGGGGGGGGGGGGGGGGGGGGGGGGTTAGAGCCCCCCTTCTGACTGCAATACTTCCCGTGCAATCTGAGTCTGCGGGGGTCCCCCTTTTCCCCCGCCCTTCTCCTCCTGCGGCGGGACGGTGCGAACAGGGAAGGGTCACATTCCTTAGCTCGTCCTTTTCTCCGGACTGTTGCCAGGAGGGGTGAGTTAATTCCTCTTTTCTATTTTTCCCTATGACACCTATTTCTCAAATAAAGGCTTTTACCTTCATTTGTGCTACAGATAGATTACTCAAAGATGGAGACAACTTTGAAAATATGATTCAGTCAATAATTCTAGATAGTGTAAACGCTTATCAGCATTAAGATTTTAAATTCTTAGATTATAAAAAAGCATAAATCTCATCAACAATACATTTAACAGCAGTAGAAATTCAAAGTGAGCGTCTTTAACGTAGAACAAGCCGATCATTTCAAACAGAATATCTATAAAATACAAATTCTACAAATTAGATGCCCATGTTGGACTTCCTAATGCTTGTTGGAGGGCAGTATGGGACAAAGGAGTGCAGGGGTGGGAGGGGCAGAAGGAGGCAATTCAAAAATTACATGGGCATCTAAACCAGGAATTTTAGAAAATGCCTGAAAGGCTTTTGGTGTCTTTCAAATGCAATATGATACCTAAGAAATCTTCATAAATTTTACCCTTCAATGAATGGCCTGTTATGGAGAGATGCAGCTCCTTATACTGAAACTAAAAACATGGGTTTAGGATCATAGAATCATAGAATTGCTCAGGTTGGAAAAGACTTTAAAGATCATCAAGTCCAACCACAACCTAACCAAACTACACTAAATCTAACAATCCTCCATTAAATCATGTCCCCGAGCACCACATCCAAACGGTTTTTAAACACATTCAGGGACGGTGACTCAACCACCTCCCTGTAGAGCCTGTTCCAGGGCTTAACAACCCTTTCTGTAAAGTTTTTCCTGATATCCAACCTAAACTTATCCTGGCACAACTTAAGGCCATTTCCCTTAGCTTATCGCTAATAGAGCATTTCTTACATAGCACCAATAAGCACATTCCCCACGTAAAGTTGAAGCTACTCCTTTTTTGAGTAAAATTGTTAACCAATCATTCGGTGTTCTTTCACGTTAATTTACTCCAATGGGATCTCAAACCATCTGACTTCAGTTCATTACCCATGATAGCTGGGAGTTGGGTTGTGACAGCCAAAAGCTGAGCTGAAATAGCCAGAGGCCTTGCCATTAGCTCTGCTGAGAAATAAAATAACTTGTAGAGCTAAAGAAAATATCAGTCCATTTGAATTATATATGTAAACCCCACAAACTGGATCAGGGATCAAAAAGCATGCAAGGGAGGAAAGTTGGGTTAGACAGTATTTGCTGTCTATGTCTGCCCTGTTATAATCTCTCCACAGGACAATTACTGGTTCCCTTACGTGTCCCAGGGCATCTATTTTGACCTTTACGTCAGGGACTGATCTGAATGTGGAAAAATGAACCTTTGAAGGAAAAATCGAAAAGACCATAGACTGTCCTGCTTCACGCTCACACAGCGGTTAACGTAGAAGGAGACAAACTGTGGATTCACTGCACATGTGTGAAAGCAGCTCCTGAGGAAAGCTGCTGCTCAGAGTAATCCAGTTGAAATGAATAAGCTAAAGAGCTAAAGTGGTAAGGGAAACCCATCCAAGACTCAACACTCTTCTTTAGGAAATAAAACTGTCAGGATGGTATATGTTATTGATTGCAACATGAAGTTGTGGTTGTATGAACATTTTAATTAGTCTTGAGTGGGACTGAAGTGAAAAATTTGGAAGAATCTGGCCAAGAATGTATTTAAACAGGACAAGTGTTTGTTTGTTTTTTTGTTTGCTCTTGTCAAAGCGGGTGTCAGAAGAGGATGTGTTGATGTCCTCTGTGATAGGGATATCACAATACCACAAATAGTTTTGGTCACATGTACAACTGGGTTTTCAGCACAAAGCAAAAATTTTGGCTATGATCCAGTCAAAGTTTGAGGAACACCCCCTGAAGAAAGACGCGTAGATTTTCTAAATTGCAAAGAGAAGTGTGAAACCCAGAACTGACTTTTGCCCCACAGAAAATGTAAAAGGACAGGGAAGCAGTCTTTAGCATACAAAAACATCAAATTACCCCAAGGGTGGCTCCTTCTACGTGGTTGTAAAGTCTATAGTTACATTCCAGTGAACATCACAGCAGCTCTTGTACAGCATGGAGGTCAACTATGCTTATGCCTTCAAAAGAGCACCTAATTGGTGAACCAAGAAAGGAAGTTCTTATAAAAGGAAGAAAAATAACCTGGTTATCACCGGAGCATAAGTCAGAAGGAATTCTTTTCAGCCCAGAAGAAAGAGGTTTGGCAGCTTTATTCGTGCTAGGAATAGGCGTAGCTGTGATCTACCCCACAGTTAAGCCCCTTGTTTGCTCAGTGGTAAAACATGTAAACTGGACATGACTGCTATCGGCAGCGCTCAGTGAGTAAGTGACCCAGCTACAGGGATATGCCACCCTTGAGACCAGGGCAGCCAGAGCATACAATCTCTTGTGAAGATATACGCATGGGTGAGAGGAGTGTAAAGGAATGTGAGGACTAGAAAGTAGGAATGACTGAGCACAAGGTTGTGCCAACATCACCACAAAAGGAAGCAAAGATGCTTTAGAGAAATTTTTGTTTAATTAGCATGGTAAAACACGAATCCCTAGGTGGTGATCTAACATAATAATGGGTGCCCACCTCAAGCTGATGTGCTAACACACAGCTCTAGGCCTGCTTGCCACGTGAATTACTTCCTGGCACCTGATTCTGTGCAGACATAGGTTGAACAACAGACACTGACTTAGAGTGCTTCTGGGCCTCAGGGCATTGGGCACAACGCAGACCTTGCTAGGGAACAAAGGGGTTAAGTGCCTCGGGCTGGGCTTCAACAGGGTTGTGCCAAGGAGATGCCCTGCTAGGAGAACAGCCCGGGAGTTGGGCTCTTCCTGCATACTCCGGGTGGGAAAGGGCTGAGGTGGAGCTCATAGCTCCCCACACAGCAGCACTTGGAGGGGCACCCTGTGAAGCAGCGAGGGCCTGGCTGGAAGTCATCCGGGCAGCACTGTGCTGGCAGCCATGTACCAAGGTTGTCCTGTGTGTGTGTCCAGCTTCAGGCTGAGGGCTCTTGGCATCCGCTGTTCTACACGACTCCAAGGAGCCGAGCTGCCTGTAACAGAGGTGGGAGCAGTCGGCTCTGCACCCAAGGCAAGTGCCCTCCATTGCTCATGCAAATAAGCACATGCCTGCAAGGTCATGAAAAAGGGGATTCATTTTAATCCAGGAGACAGATTTAATCATGCTGCAGTAATGCTCATCACCTTTTATTTAGTGGGGTTTTATAATTCCTCTTTTTTTTCAATGTACTTTTACCTATTTTTTGTGACTGTCCCCATGCCCAGGGAGGCTCTTCTGCTCCCTGCAAACAGCACAAGGATGGCAGAGGGGAGCAGCAAAAGGTGGTTTAGAACCAACACTGCTTTTCCCCAGGTGGGATCCTGATCCCGGCTCCATCTCCTGTCCAGCACAACAGGTTTGCTGGGCCAGAAGAAGTGCAACGAGCGGAGTGGCTGTTCCCAGGCATTTTGCAGCCTGGGTTGCACACTGCAGGACACAGGAGGAAGTTGGAGCTGGGAACATGAAGCAGCAAGCAGAGGAGGTCAGCATACTCTGCCAACCTGTTGGCTCTCTAAAACAGCATGGCAAGGACTGTATTTCTCCCCCAGCCCTCAGAGATGAAGACCTTGCTCCACAGATCTGCATGTATGGATTTCTGTATACAGTAGTAATTACCCTGCCTCCTTTTGATTCTCTCAGTCAAGGACCTCCATGCAGGTAATTCTCTTAATTCTCTTTTATACCCCACTTCTCCATGAGCTCTCAAATTCTCCTAGGGGAGACAGGATGCTCTAGGGGCACTTTTAATGTTCCCTTTTGTTTGACTGACAGTTTTGCTTGATTGCTCACCTGCTTTGAGCCCCTTACCTACAGGACTGGGCTTTCACTGGTGTGCAGACTCCAGTTGTTACCGGCTCTTCTCTACCATGGGGCAGACCCTGGGCTGCTCTCACAGAGACCTCCAACTTTATCTGCTTTGTGCCTCTGTGGATTTGTATCTCCAGAGGGGGCAGCAGGGGCTGAGTCAGTGCCTGAGCAGCATGTCCATGAAGTCCAGCCCAGTCTCCTTGCTTCAAGGGGCACACACTGCCAAAGTTTTCTGGAAGGGAATGCAGTCTGCATGGTCACGGCTCAAGATCAGGTTGGATGGGGCTCTGAACAACCTGATCTAGCTGTAGGCATCCCTGTTCATTGAAGAGCAGTTGGACTAAATGACATTCAAAGGTCCCTATCTGTCTCGCTCCAATTTTATAGGAGGGAGATGAGGTTCTTTTAATGTATTATACCCGACGTGAGATTAAGAAACAACGGTTCAAATGTTGGTCCAAACAGTTTATTACAAATCTTAGTCAGGGAGATGGGGAAGAGGAGGACGGACGCTATGTATCATTACGATATTGTGGTCAACACTCCAATCTTTATTGCCAAAGGGACCCCCATCATGTCCCTGTGGCAGATCAGGACACCCCCGTTGGTACCTGATATAGTTATGCAGCCACATACATCTGGCCAGAAGGTGTGGTACAGGCGGCCGGGGCATGCCCCAGTACAAGCTGAAACCAAACCATACGGCATGCTGCCATTAGCCAATCAATTATAGAATGATTTTTCATCAGTAAATTGAATGCCTGCATATAGTCTTTGCCTAAGGGCAGGGTGTGTCGTCATAGTGGCTAGTTTAGATATTTCTGGTCCATTGACCATGACACCTTCTGCCCCCGAATCCCATAATCTTAACAACCAAGTTGGTACACTTTCCTTCGCTCTCTGCCGGAGTTGTTGTACCATGTCCATTAGTTCTGTTGGTGCGTATGGCCTGGCTGTCACATGTAGGTGAGTTTGGGCAGGGGGCACCCCTGCTGGTCTATCCTGTATTTTTTTTTTTGTTTTTTTGAGTTATAATAGGATGGAGTTCCAGGGAATCCGTCGCAGGTGGAGCTTCTAAATCTGATTTAGAAGTTCTATTTTCCTGCTCCACCAAGTTTGTTGTTTCCGAAGTGTGATCATTATCTATCGAAATATTGTGGATTTGACCTATTGGGAAATGCATGGAAGGTTTTTTTCCAGTTAATATACTAAGTTCTTGCTCTAACTTCTCAATACGGTCTTTTAATAATTGGTTTTCTGTTTCCAAAGTGACTGCTCTTATATCAGTCTGATTTAAGGTGTTCAGTAATGGCCACGCCACTGTGGAGGCAGCTAATTGCCTTTCTTTTGTAGTTAATATATCTTTATCTAACCCCTGAAAGTATTCCACCATACGGAATGGGGAGATATTCCCCATAATCTGCAGGGGACCCCATTTTTCAATAATGGCAGCTAATTCATAATAAGGAGATCCCAGAAATCCTGGGATCTGCCCTGGAATTATTTTATGTAGGGGGGTAGTGTTCTCCCCCCTGACCCATTTGTAGATATTCCAAAAAAAAAGACATTGTGTTGTAATATATATTTAGCCTGCCTGGCTTGCCAAATGTAAGGTTAACAGGTCGTAAAGTTAACCGGTATACAGAGAAGTTAGGCTAGTAGGAATAATTATATAAAGAGAAAACGTGCTCACCGGTGTTGTAGGCTCACAAGACTCCAGAAGGAGCAATCTCCAGGAAGAGATCCTTCCTTAGTGGAAGTCAGCCCTTAAATGGGGTCTAGGAGAGGTGGAGCCTGGCTCCACCCCTTCCAGGCACACAGGTGAATTGCCTTCACCTGGGCTCCCATGGCTGACTCAGTGCTTGCCTCAGGTGGTCAATCAGAGGTTCAGGCCATGATTCAACAGTTCCCATACAGTTGTACATTACATTTCTGCTGTAATTCCTGATATGCTTCATAATCACACATGGAGATGGATTAAAAACTAGTAAACACAATGCGTACTTGTGTTATTTATTTCAGATATCAGACTGTCTGCTTCTTGTTTTCCTGTGTTTGAATAATTTTAGTGTGACTTTACTTTGCTGTTGTTCTTTACTGACACAGTTTGCATAATATGTTGGTCTGAGTCTTATTTTCATACATAGAGAATGCAGAAATGGTCCCTTCTCAAAGTTTGTTTCATGCTAAAAGCAATATTTTCTTAGTAAATGAAGGATATCATGTGCAGCCTGCTGTAGGAAGCCTACTTTGCAGGGGGTTTGGACTCCGTGATCTCTAGAGGTCCCTTCCACCCCCTACAATTCTGTGACTCTGTGATTCTGTGAGATATTTGGAAGGTAACAGAAATTCAAAAAGTAATGGTCTATTGCACAGGCTGTGTAAGGCTGTGTCAAATTTGGGGCCCACTTCTACTGGATTTCACCATTATATGACGCGACGGGGGTGTATTATTTTGATTTTAAGTGGAATTTTAGTATCATAGCATAAACTGCATTTTTATGCTAAAAAAGCTTTGCAAAAGTAGGAGAAAGGAGAGGATAAGATGAGAGAATATTTCCACAGAAGACCAAAAAAATTACATTATTTATGTGATAACACATGGGGGAAAAAAAGAAATTTTAAAAAAAGCCTTGAATGCAGTAGAGTCTCTATCACACTACCAAGCTGTCAGAAAGCTGTTCTGTTTTTTTCTTAATTCTTTCTGTAACACTTTTTATTCTCCTGCAAAAAGGAATTAAGAGAAGCAGCTCTAGCTACCCTTAGAAAAGCTGTTTAACTTGCACACTGTGGAAATGTCTTCCTCAGCTAGTTACTGTCATTTTATATCACTGTAGCATATGGGATCAAAGACTAGAACTGCCACCTCCTGTTTACAGTGGGCTGGAGCAGTCACAGAAGTGTCAGGGATGTTTTCTGCATCATTTGATTGGGAATAAGACTTGCAATGTTAGATTGCTACTAACAGGTTATTTTATTCCTATTTTTTGCATTTGACCTAGAGTGTCATGCACCTAGAGCTAAAATTTTGAACCCCAAAGAGAAAGTGTCTTTTTGTATATTTCAAATATTCTTGAATGAACAAGAAATATCAGTCACAAAGATGCAAGCAATGTCGTTATTTTAGAGGAATTCCAAAAGATAATCATAGACAGGAAAAAAAAGTTTAAAATGAAATTTTAAATGTATTATTCCAAATTGTTTGCTCTGAAAGTAAAGCCTCCTTTATTTCTATAAATAATTCTATAAATAGTTTCTATAATAGATACAAAGAGCACAATAACACTATTTGATTGAACAAATTCTCAACTATTAAACACTATTTTGCAACATAGTTGCCACCATTAACTATGCATTTTCACCAGCAATGAACAAGATCCTGCAATCCCTACCTGTAAAACTCTGCACCAGTGGAGGTAACCCACTGTCACTGTCACTTTGGATGAAATATACCACACACTGCCTCAATTGCTCACCTCCATTGTTTTGTCTCCTTAAACATTCAGCAAGTATCCGCGAATGTCAGTGGGTGTAATATTTTCAACATGGAGGAATTCAGTGCTGGACATTTGCTTCATACACACTTCCAAGTCAAACACAATTTCATCAGACTGCCCCACTGTTGCCATCTGTCCCATGGCAACAAAATGTAATAGAATACTTGTGGGAAGATTTGACCTTTGCTGATGTATCAACAACATAATAAAATAAAAGGCATCACTTTCAGAGCAGCTCTCATAGATTTATAATGTGTGTTACAAAGAAACAAAAACTGCAGTTAACCTGCACAAGGATTATATCCCAGGGTTTACAATTAGAAAGCATACTTTTATAACTCTGCTAGTACAAACCTCTGTAAGCAGTGAGTAATTTTCATTTTACACTGATAATACAGGGTTTAACAATATCAACTGACTGATAAGAGTAATTCCTTTTAAAATTGATAATTCATTTTGAAGATGAAGTTAAAAAATGCCTCGACAGAGAGTGTAAATTTGGAGTTTTGTTTAGGATAATCAGCTTTTGGTAGTCCAAAGTCTATCTTATGTTTCCTATTTCTCTTTCCATCTTTGTTCAAATTTTTCTTACTATATTCACCAAATATAGAAGTAGAACAAAGGCATCAGACTGCAATTTTCTCACTAGGTTCAAATACAAATTTTAATATTCCTTTCACACTCTGTGCCTGTTATTCAAGAACTTCATCAGGACAATGGGCATGGACCTTCCAAGACAGCTTTCCAAAAAGGATAGCAAAACAGTGGAAAGTAATTTGGGCATATTTCATGTTCTGGTAGCTACAACAAAGATGAGAGACATGTATCTTTCTTCCATGCCCCTTCTGAATCTACTTTAAATAATGCCATCACCATTCCTGCATGTATCCTGTGCAAGAGCTAGAAATTACATCATTGCCTGCACTCAGTCCTTCTCACTGTCTATCCAGGGGATCTGCTCTGTCATAAACAGAAGAACAAAGTTGTCCCACTGTTCTCTTTCTTACGGTGGCCTTGGAGGTAGGCTAAAATAAGAGGGCAAGATGCACATGACATCATAGCACTGAAGATTTTGTGACCTGCATCACTTGAAAAGATTCAGATCATTTGGTGTGTTTTCTTGTTTTATACTGAAAGGCTGGCTTGCATGCTGATGCATCAGTTTGTGGGCTGAAGAACTATATAAGAACTTATGCCTGGAGACTTCAAAGGATTATGTGGACTGTACAAGTGCCTTTTATTTCCTTCATGGTCTTCTACATCCAACTAGAACTGGTCATATTTTAGTTCTGGAAGTTTCTGATTCAGCTGCGATGCTGATTGTGCCCCCATTTCTGCCCCAGGGCTTGCATGCTATCTGCATAATAATTAACAGGTTTAAATTTTGATAAGACTATTTCTTTATATCTCAAAAGGCAGCTTAAAAATAAAGGAATGTAAGCTATTAGGCATATTATTCAGTTTTGTATATTAAAAACTGTATGTTTTGCACTAATGCATATTAGTGTATATTAATGCACTAATAAATCTAGTTTTCAGAAATTATATACGATTGTAAATGCACTGGAAGCTTTTCCTTCTCAAAAATGAGATTCTGATCCTCAAAAGTAGAACAACTTGTGCTGTTTTTAGCAATTAAAATGAATTCTTACTGAGGCTAAAGTTAATATATAAGCTTAAAAACTATTCTAGATCAAAAGTTGCATTTGAATTTCCTTTTTTTTTTTTATGTAATGAAATGTGTCTAATTAAAAAAAAAAAAAAA
>JACDJE010000330.1:482998-519523 GCA_016647715.1 Pavo muticus | reverse complement strand
TTAAAAAAAAAAAAAAAAAAGAAAAGAAACCATAGGATTTCACATTTTAGGTCTGTTAATGAAATCAAGAAATTATGTCAGTAGAGACAAACTCAAGAAAAAAATGGTAATTTGACAGTTCAGAACATGAATGGGACTGAAATGTGTCTCACACTGAAGTCCTGAAACACTCAGTCCCATTCAGATGAACTATCATAACCAAACGGTGTGATTATTATAGCTACAATGCAGTTATAACTGTATCTTCTAATTAATTACTTTTTCTCACAGGCATTGAGGCTCGCGTATCTGTGTGTTAACATTCAGCCAGCATTTCTTAATCTTCTTCTTCAAACCTTGGTATTCTTGTCTGAGTTTATTCGAAAGGGAAGACAAGATGAACCATTCACTTCCTCTCTATTTGTTCAGTGGTTCAAAGAACAATTGCTTCAATCTTGCATTACACCTACTTCAAACAAAGTTCTTGTAGCTTTCTAGGTACTACTTCTTGCTTTACATATTTATTCTAAGTATCTCCATCTAGTTCTTCTCTTGGTGTAACTCTGCTTAAAAGGATACTGTATCAAAAGCAAAACACTCTGGGGATTACAGGAGCCCTCCAGAGTAGTTCTCTCTGCATCATTTGGAAGAATTATTTATCTTGGTAGTGACTTTTTTTTCATTAAATTTTGAAAGCATTTGCCATGAAAATGAAAAGCACTTTTTTCTGAGGAAAAACAAATGTGTGTTCTTTCCATGTAGTGGATAGGTGATTACATTGCTCTTTCGTCTTCTCCTGTAGCTGTAATCTGAAAACCACATTTTAATAATGCTAAAATATACTCTCCTTGAAAAAAAAAAAAGAATTTTTGTTGCATGAAAAACATCATTATTTATGAAAAGAATACTCTTATTATAAAATAACATAGTCATTGTATTATAAATAAAAACAACAATCAGACATTCAGCTGACTAAATTGTTACTGACTAAGATCGGAGGTATACGTAAATCTAGTTTCTGTCATTTCTTTATACCTGTGGAAAGTAACTCCTTCATCTATCATACCACCTGGTTAGTTATGCTTTTATTTATGCATATAGCTACCCACCTTCACATCTAATACAACTAAAGAAAAAAAGAAAAAGTAAATCCTGGCTGGGTTATTTTCCCCATAGATAAATATGAATAGAGAAGTTAGACATTTCTTAACTGTTTCCCCTGTGATTCAGATCTACCTTTTCCTCTCATAGAACAGAGTTTTGGGGATGATAACTTTAATATCCTTTCCTTTTTCTATATATATATTTATAAACAACAGAGGGTGGGGGTTAAGCTCTGACCCTGTTTTCAAAGGCTCTTCTCAACAACCAAAGGCAGCAGCTGAGCTCCTGAGGGACCTTGGGTTCTTACTTGTATTACCAATGAGTAATGCCTTGAAACTGCATCTAACTCTGCTGCATTTCAGATGTTTATGTGGTTCTGGTTTTAGTATCTTGGTTAAAACTTAGTAGCTAGCATAAAACAACTCTCCCATCACTGTATATTTTCACATTTTTACTATTTTTTCAACACTTCTCATTATGATCGGAGTAATAAATGCACCTCTCTAGGCTTTTCCCTGCCATTTTATGCTTCTGATTCCACCAATAAAATCTGCTGCAGCAACACTAAAGCAATGTCTCAAGCAGTTAAATAAACTGGATGACCATATTCAATATATGTTTTAGAGTGTTTAATAGAAAGAGATTTATTTTAAACAAAATATAAACGATTGGCCAGTTTCGTGGTTTTTGTTTTTGGGAGGGATTTTGTTTGTTTGTTTCTGTTTTCTTTTATCAATTTTATATTTTATTCATTAAAAGGCAAACAAGAAAGAAGAATTGTTCATTCCTCCACCTTCAACTAAATGTGGAATGAAGTAGCCTAGGTAAATTTACTCTTAATAGAATACAATTATGATTATAATTATTCATAGCTTTATTTAAGATTACTCCTGTTCATTCTTGATGTTTTCTTATAGATTTGATATCTCATTAGCTTTTTATCTTCTCATTTTTTTTCTTTTTTTTCGCCATGCAATAAAGTGATGATCAGGTTCAGCGTCTAATGAGGCAGCCATTCTGAACACGTCGAGACGAAACAGTTGTTTCCCTAGCAACAAGAACCATGCCAAATCTCTCAGAACAGTAATTTCCCTGCATTTGAGTTCCTTTTCTGGTAAAGATTCCTATTTGTTTGAGTTCATAGGCAGTGCCTGGCAAGACTCAGAGTTTGCAACTCCTTAATATATATAGTAAAATACAGCTAACGTTATGTTTTATGATTAAAATAAAAAAAATGGGAAACTGGTATATTTTCTCATTTTTATATCTTGATTTATAGAAGCTTAAAACAATGGCTACTACAAGATACACCTGCCTGAGGTTTTTAAATATACTACCTGTATCTCTTTAGAACAGAACAAATCCCAGCAACAATTGTTGGAGCTTACTTAATTCTGAGCCATATTCTTGCTGTATATAGACACCTAAACCTAGGTTTTTGTTTTGGAATATACATGAATTTCAGTACATATGGGTATGACTAAAGATTTAAAATCATACAGAATATAACTTGAATTTAAATATCTATTAAATTGTAGAAAAAGTTTACTGCAATAAAATGTTGAAATATTAACCAATTTTAGCCAGTTTTTATTATGTGAAAATGAGAAAGTTATTACAATGCTAATTACCTAAAATATCTTTGCTTTCTAGGAACAATTTGAGATTTATGAACTTTCTATGATAAAACTTTTAAGGTCAGGTAAAAATCTGAGTTCTTCTACATCCTTACATTTTCTTTAGAGGACAGAGCAAGTTGATACATCATCCATGTTGATCAGAGATAAGCTTGGTCAGCATCCTGAAGTTATTCATATAGCTGTCCCACACAGCTGAGAACTGATCTGAGAAATGTTCTCAAAGTGCACATATTCACATACATTAAACACATAATTACAATTTCCACTTCAGAACACAAGCATTATTCTCATGTCCAAGGCACTCACTGGGCACTGTAACAGGCATATATTTCATTGCATCTTCTTCAAGAGAGGATTCAAATTAACTACCATCCCCTCTTCCCTCCTTACTTCATTTCTTCTTCCTTTCTGTCCTCCTGCCCTGGTAATTGCAACCATTTGAATACAGCACTATATGGAGGAATGGACAACAGTGTTTGAATATTTTGAAGGAGTAACAAGGATTGTTTCCAGACAAGTACTACAGCTAGTAGATTTTTTACTGCAGTCATCATTTCATCTGTAAGTAGCTGAACTTTTAAATCATTAATCCAGTTTTTTTTTTTTTTTATGAAAGTTCCTGAGCTCTTTAAAGCCCTTCAAGTGAAAATTCAGGCATTAGGATCCCAAGAGGACAAAACCTCTCTACAGCCTTGAGTAAAGAATCTAAAAGACTGAATTTAATATTACTCTCTTCATTATTCACTATTGATGATCTGTAGGAAGCTATATAAAGAGTGTCTATGCATACTGAGTGGAGTCCTACATATTTAGAGAGGACCCTAGGCAGGTGCTTCCACTAGGATCTTGAACAGATGGAATACTAACTCCCCCTGTGTGCAAGATGGGAAGCAAGGTTTTCTGACTGCCGTACTTTAGAAGCCTGAAACACGGGCTCTGAAGAGATCCTTGGATCTGGTTCTTATACAGCAACTAAATCGCTTGTCACAAGCTCAGATGGGATTGAGAGGGCCAGGAAGATATTGCTTGGCTCTCTAGAACATCCTATCTCTGATTCAGTTTTGTTATTATATGCAAAGTCAAGCTAATTGCAAAATAGTAAGAAACTAAGAAAGATAAGTAAAAACAAGAAATAGGAGTAGAAATAAATAAAAAAGTGGAATCTTGTTTTGAACTAGTAAGGATGATAGTCTCATTTTTTCCCCCTGTGAAGACTGCAAAGGAAACTTATTTCAGCTTTGTAAGGCCACAATGACTGCTTCAGACACAAAATGAATCAGACCTCTTGTTGGATTATGTCGGTGGTATTTTGACTCTTCCTTAGTGTGATTCACAGCCTGCAGCTGTGTCATATGAACTCAAATATTTTCTCTTTCTGTTTGGCTTTAAAGAAAAAGACTTGCATATATTTGCTGGTTTTTAAGAGAAGGGAAAGAAAAGTTAAAGGCCCATTAAGGATTAGTGGTTTGAAACAAAGGAGTCATAAAAAAAAAAGAAAAAAAACAGTGTAAACCCAAAGTGAATTCATTTGTTCTGACAAGAGCATATTTCTAGTGTAGTCACATTCTAGTATGGGACACTGAACAAAAAGATGTATGACTGCTCAGATGTATAAATAATAAGAAAATGATGTAAAAAACACAATGCATTTTTTTGCACTATTAATGGTCAGAAAGAATCCTTTTTATCTAATATTTACTTACCTGTTTTTAAACAATTATATTTTATCTATGTAATTAGAATATTTTGATACTATTAATACACATTGAAACATATTTCTTATATTCTGTTTATAATTTGAATTAATAAGATAAAACATAAAGCATAAACTTGCTATGCTGTATCATTCAAGCCACTTCACAAATTCTCTGCTGAACTTCACTTCCAAATATACTTTTATTATTCTCCCACTTAAAAAAAAAGAAAGAAAAAAAAGTAAAACCTGAATTCAATATTTCTTTCCTTGCTGATACAACATAAAGTTGATCTCCCATGTCATGTTTCTTAAAAGCTGTTCTAAAAAGTTTTCCCATACCATGTAAATTATTTTCTTTCCATAATGGTTTGTTGTACTCTTTGCCAATACAATGACTAGAAAAACATTATTAACACTTAAGCTAATTAAGATTTTAAGAAAACATTGTTTCTGTTGTTCTCATTAACAGACATTAAAATAAAATGAAACAAACAAAAAAAAACCCTACAACTGACATTTATGAAAACAAAGAAAATTGCTTTTAAATCTCAAGAAATGAATGTAAGTGTTCATATTCTGATACATTAACAGTTTGTTCCAGTACACCGATATTTTATGTGGAAATCCTACTCTGCAATTAATATGCCTGATGCAAATTAAAAATCCGATTATCCATCTTTCTCTGTTGGAATGTAAGACTTTATTATTATTGAGGAACTCAGGATACCAGAACCATTTTTTAAAGTTGAATGCTCGATACCTTCAATCTGCATATAAAGTACTTCACTTCAGACTAGGCAATACATAACTTAAGGTATCATGATACACATGAAAATGTAACAATTGATAATAATAACAATACCAATGAGTTTTTCCTCTAAAGAGATATTTATGCTTTCTAGCATTACAAATTAAAAATAGCTAGAAACTAAACATTAACTGGTAACGAAATGCTTGACTATTCTGGCTAGTAGGACATAACTAGTAGTCAATCCATTTAACCCTGAAAATCAAGTCATCATCAACTCCTTGCTAAGTGTAATCCAACTCTAGTGAACATATCTGGTTTTGTACATACAGAATCATAGAATCATATAACCATATAAAGGCTAAGATTGGAAAGAGATCTTAAAGATCACCTACATCCAGCTACCCTTCCATGGACAGGGCTGCCCATCAACCACTAAACCAAGTTCTAGTTCAGGCTGCTCAGGGTCCCATTAAAACTGGCCTTGAACACTTCCAAGGATGGGACATCCACAACCTCTCTGGGCAGGCTGTGGCAGTGCTTCACTGTTCTCTCAGTTAAAATTTTCCCCCAACATCTAATCTAAATCTACTCTCTTTTAGTTTAAAACCATTCCCCCTTGCCCTATCACTATCTGCCCATGTAAAAAGTTTATTTCTCTCCTGTTCATAAGCTCCCTTCAAGTACTGGAATGCTGCAATAAGGCATCCTCTCAGTCTTCTCTTCTCCAGACTGAACAAGCCCGGCTCCTTCAGCCTGTCTTCATAGGAGAGCTGCTCCAGCCCCTTCATCATCTTCATGGATCTTCTCTGGACCCACTCCAACAGCTCAACATCTTTCCTGTTTTCGGGGTCCCAGACCTTCATGCAGTAATGCAGACGGGGCGTCACAAGGGCAGAGTAGAGTAGGACAATCATCTCTCTCTCCCCGCTGGCCACTCCTTGTCTGATGCAGCCCACGATACTGCTGGCATACTGGTCACACTGCTAGCTCATGTTAAGTTTTTCATCTGCAAGGACCATAAATCCTTCTAAGCAGGGCTGCTCTCAAGTTCTTCTCCCAGTCTGTACACATATCTGGGATTGCCCCAGCATAAGTGCAATACCTTGCATTTGGCTTTGCTGAACCTCATTAAGTTCACATGGGCCCACCTTTTGAGCTTGTCCATGTCTCTGTGGGTGGCATCCCTCACTTCTGTTGTATCAACTGCACCACTCGGTTTGGTGTTATCACAAACTTGCTGAGGGTATTGTATCAATTAATAATTATGGAAGTATAAATGAAATGTGTTACTCTGTTACTGCCTACTGAAGATATTTTTAGCTCACAAAATACCCTTTTCTGATACAATGTAGAATGTTTATTACGAAGGAGAAAGGTACTGTGGCTGTTAAGGACACAAGTTTCCTACAGGTAAAAGCAAGAAAAATTTGTACATTTTGCTGATTTGTCATTTTATTGATCTTCTGGGTCGAGTCCTCTCAAAGGGCTTATAAAAGTCAAAATAGATGGGTATCGTTGGAGATGTCATTTCCTGATCCAGTTTTCAGGAAACTTTGTCTTTCATGCTGACAATAACATGAAGGAAAATGTTTTTAGAAGTCTTTTTAACACTAAACGTAGATCTTAGCATAAGATTACTCTCTGATTCAGATAAAAGAAAATAACATTGAAAAAATGTATGTTATTTAACTTCCATCTGTAATTTATTATAGCAGGTTCTGGATAACTTTAAAAATCATAGCTGTTTTCCATAACTAAAAATACTTAGATATCTTTTGTATTACTGGGTATGGGTTTTTTTTTTCCTTCACTTTTTCCATGATTTGAAAGTATGTATGTACCTGGTAATCTACGAGTGTTTATTTCCTGAGGGTTTGAGGAACATTCTCCGGTTTCCTAACCAGACTGTTTATTAAAGCCATCTCATAACTGCAGTAGGAAGAGATCCATGTGTATACTCTCAATTCTGGGAGATGTTCTGTTTTCTACATGAAAGAAAACAGGATACATTGGCTATATAGGACACATAGTGTTCTGCAGCAAGTCCTCAGTTTGGATGCCATGAAGCGAGAACTTCAAGTTAGCCCCATAAAATTGTTGTTAACATTACGTTAATATTATCTGAAGATCTCAAAGCACATTGCAAACAGGAATAATTTTGCCTGCAAGTGTGATAGTGGGAATAATTTTTATAAACTTGAAGAATATTTAGGACAGAAAAAAGAACCTCTTGAAGTTGTTCACACATATGCCTCTTACAAACATATATGGGCTAAGGGTATATGCAAGGAACTCCAAGTTCCTCACACTTACCCCTACCAATCTGTGTGAAGGATAATCAGAACTGCAGAGCTTTTCCACAACTTTTGTCCCACACAGTATGTACTCTCATTTACATTTGAAGTCCTGCCTCTTTTCTTATAATTTTTTCAGTAGCGGTCTCAGTCTGCTCAAAGGAAAGTTATAATGCAAGAGTCAATTTATAGCATTTGGCCACAGCAAGGAGAAAAGTGATATATCAAATATGGGAGTTTGGAAATGGATTTTGATTTTCTAAAACAATATTTCCTTTTGAGATCTGCAAGTTGTGAGTTTTCCTGTGGAAAAAAATGCTTCTATTGGAGGTGTACTAACAGCAAAAGAATCCCCAGAAGATGTTACTAAATTAAGGAATTAATTGTCTATCACATTGATTTGTAAAAAATGAAGATGTAATCCAGAAAACCTCAGGGTTTCTATTTGTTTTTTGTTTGTTTGTTTGTTTGTTTTTGTTCATTTGTGTTTTGTTTTTTAATTATTTAAAGATGATCTGTAAGAGATAGAAGCAGATGAATTACCTTGGAGTGAAGAATCATTTATGTGCTGTGAATGCTTCTTCTTGTGTATCACGTAAGGATCAGCTGCTACAGTGAAAATACTAGAAATTTCTCCATGCATTGAGATTACACTTCATCAGGTTGGTTCTTTATTAAAAAAATAATTGTGTAATTGCTTGTTCTATGCACATTCATTTTTTATTCATTGTGTGAGGGGGAAAAACAAACATCAGCTTTTGTAAAGACGTGATTTGTGGTGAGGTGAAAAGCGGGAAGGAAGAGAAAGAGGTTACAGAATTTTATTACTATTGTACATAATCACAAGATAAACTCAGAATGAATAAAACCTACAGTCCACAAAGGATTTAATAAGGTTGATTTTAAAAGGATGACAAAAGGTCTAGAATGCTTCTAAAGGACTTCCTTACTGATGTATTTTTCCCCTAATGTGCAATGAGGAATAAATAGTAATAAAAAAAAATCCCTAAACCTTAAATATAAACCATAATACGATTTAAAATCTTGCTGATTTTAATGCTGACAGAAGTTCTTGAAAGATTTCTTACATTCACAAAATACGTTCTCTTTATTCTTGTTCGGGAAAAGAAGTCGTTGAATTTTGTATCCAAGAAGAAACAAATCCACAGCAGAATATGAACTGTTGTCACTCAGCAACGCTAGCTCACTAGTGTCAAGTTTTCTATTCATGTTTTCATCACTTAGTTTTTATACTTTCTCTCTGGATGTTGCTGATGAGTTTTAATTCATCCTCTCAGCTTTCCTTCTTTTGATGAGTTCATTATACGTAGGTCATTCCAAAAGTAATGCCTCCTATTTATTTCCATGGTAACTACAACAGAAACAAAGAGAGCAATTACACTGTACAATAGAACAAGTTCTCAACTGCAAAACACTATTGTGCAGCACAGTTACCACCACTAGCTATACATTTTCAGCAGCCATAGACAAGATCCTGCAATACCTGATAGTAAAAATCTGCAAGTCTTCTTGGAACGTAGTTTGTTTTTAACGTCGCTGTCACCACTGCTAAAACGCACCTTCCACCTCCTCACTGTGCTCACATCCACTGTGCAGTCTCCATAAATGCTCAACAACTGTCAGTGAATGTCATAGGAACAATTTTTTCAAAGAGGAATACAATGACACATCTTTGCTTCATTCGCACTTCCATGTCAGACACCATTCTGTCAGACTGCCCTTCTGCTGTCATCTGTCACGCGGCAACAAAATGTAATGGAATACTGGTAGGAAGTTTCCACCTCCACCAACATCCACCTTTGACTTTGTGGGCATCACTTGTATATATTCTCTTCTATCAAGGAAAGAATGAAGTTACATCAAAATAATCACTTCTGCTATAGCTATACAGGTGTCAATTATTATTTAGCTTATGTGCAAATCCAGGGTAAAGAAATGATTGAAAATGTCAGTTATTTTATTCCATTTATTTTATAGCAAAAAAAAAAAAAGAAAAAAATTAAGCATGCGTCTAGCTCCAATTATAGGCAAGAGAAGTGGTTCTTTTACATATGTATATATATACCCAAAAGCGAGATTAAGACATAATGAGTCAAATGTTTGCCTGACCAGTTTATTACGAATTCTAGTCACTCAGGGAGATGGGGAAGGGAAGATAGGTGATAGAAAAGAGATAGGAAATAAAAGCAAGAAGTCTTTGTGGAGAGCAAGAGAGGTTTCCAGTGTAGCTCATAGTTTTCCATTGATCCGAAGAACTCATCTAGTCACTGCGGGGGGTGAAAGGAAGCCAGGAAGCCTCGCAGCAAGCAGGCCCCAAGGGGTTCTTTCCTAAGAGGCTTTTTCTCTTAGGGAATTCCACCGCGAAAACGATTTCTTTTCTTGGGGATTTTCCCTCCCAAGATTTCTTTTCCTTGGGAGTTCCTCTCCCAGGTACTTAGTTTAGTGGGGACCTTTTATCCCCTGCTTCTCAGTTTCTTTTTTTTCTTCTTTTCTCTCTTAGTGTGACACGCCTGGACCCACAGATAAGCCAGCAGGGCGTGCTGCTTTCGTTGTCATGCGCAAGCATTATCGCCTTTTGCAGTGGTCAGCTCCTTCAAGCCGCACCCCCCTCCCTCCCCGAAAAAGACTGCTTGTTCCCCTCCTGCTTCATCTTATCCTCACAATCATAAGCAGAAGTATTGCAGCACGGTGACACCCACCACTCGTGCTTCTAGATAATTTGCAGTTGTCAGTTAGATTCTTATCACCAAAAAGTCCGCACTAAGCGAGCTTTGAGCCAAGGGGGAAAAAAAAAAAAAAAAAAAAAAAGAGTTCAGAAAACCGTCTTTTACGGCATGCTTTTCTTTTTTTTTCCCTAATCGTCATAGTGTCATCAAACTAGCACCCTTTCATATCTTCAACTCCTTTTAACACATCAGGAACATCAGGAGCAAAAATCACCTCTGCTGCTACTTACTTTGCAGGACTTCCTTTCTCTTTTTCATGCTGTTCAGTACCGACAAAAAAGAATGGAAAAAGGTTTTGGACACAGGGCATAGTCTAATGAATGGCATTAGTGCTCACTGCGTATGTTTCTACAAAATCCATTCTGTGGTAGAATATGAGAATAAGCTGCTGCTTTTTCCTTCATACTGTAGCAGCAAGTTTACATGAAAATGAATCAAATGAAAAATCTCCATCAACCTACTGTACAGAACATAAAGAAATAATATTTTGAAGATATTCAGCTTATCACCACTTCAAACTCAGTTTCTAGAGAATATCTCAAGTAGCATATCTTTTCAGAAAGATCTCAATGAATACAATATAATTTAAAGAATTAGCAAGCAGATAAAGGATGTTACAACATTTTGTGAATCTTCTAAATTCAATCTGCTTCTGTAATACGTTCTTAAAGACTTCTGGCTGGAAGTCCTCAACAGAAGATGCACCTCGATGGAAACGTTTTGTGTTACAAATTTCTTAGCTTGTCATTTCAGTGAACAGCCAGCACAGCAACTTCCTGCACCTTCCCAGATTTGTACTAGAGTGCTGGATACTGCGCTGCTCATACTGTGATTTTAGATATTGCCACAGCTGTGGGAAATCAATACCTCCTACACCACATACCCTGAAAACCTCTTTAAAGCCAGGCAAATGTTTAGGTGCAAGAAAATAAATAATCTATAGCAATACATCTATTCAATTTAGAGATACCATGTTTCAGTCTGTGCTTGAGAGCTCCAACAGATTTTCATTTCTGATTCATGCAGGAAAAACAGTTGGGATACTGCACAAGCACATGACCACAAATCCTTCATTCAGAGACTGCTCTCTGAAAAGTTTCCCCTTTCTGGGATTACATGCAGCTTTCAGAACCCAGAAATTCTCTGAGACCTGATTACTGCCTTTATACACTACAGAACTGGCCCATAAACAGAACATGCAAAGCATTGTTCCAGTACTTACCTATAGACAAATAATGCACCCTTCCTTGCTTGATTTCTTTGTACTTTGAAATCAATATTTATTATAAACATAAAGAAAAATAACATCATCTTACAGGAGCAATGTTGTTCTTGCCTAGATTTTGGTAATAATAAAACATCATAAGAGCAAAAAAACTTTGAGCTTATAATGACTGGGAAGTGACTTTGAAAGGCAGTTTTACAGTCACATAGAAAAAGGTGCAAAAATTCTACATAAATTGTCAATTACCATAAACTTTTTAAGAAAATATTTTAAAACTCTCAATATTGAGTTCTACAGCAATTGGTTTCTTGCTCTGTAGGAGCTGGAAATCACATCAGAAGTGTGGAGATGGTCCTTTGTTCCTGTATTTCACACTATGTAGACGTGTAAGCCCATTGTTTAAAGATTAGCTAATGCCAATCTAAAACCAATATTCCTGATTGCCACTTCCTGATGCTGCCCATCTAGTAAGTGCACTTATTATTACATTGTTCAGTGATTCCTTCTGGCAAAAGGAAACTTTATTGGAAAGTATTACTATCCCAAGCTTAAAATGGAAAAGTTCGACTCCACATGCCCTCCTCGTGAGGACATGCTCATGACTGAGCAATATCTAACCGGTACAATTTCCTTGAATTCAGGAAAATACAAATCAAGTTGGGAAGAAATTTTAGATAAATATTTATTCCTCTCCCCCACTAAATGACTCTGTTGAAAAATACTTTCTTGTTGGATTCTATAGTTTGGCACAGCATTGAATACTACAATTGCTTACACATTGCCAGTAATTGCTGTTGTTCTGAGAGATATCAGCCTGTCACAAGCAGATTAGCTGGAAAAATAAAGTGATCTGTATGCTGTAAGACCGACAGCCATGTACTTAATGGCTAAACATCCACTCTGGTGGCAACAGACTGATATTATTTGGAATGGCTGTGACAGCTGACAGAACAGCACCTATGAAATTTTCTTCACACTAAATAAATTCACAAAGAATCAGACTGAAAACTAGAAGTACTCAGTAAAAATGGAGATAAAACTTGAAAATAAATTAGATATAATCTTAAATTAGAGTTTTATATGCAGAGTGGATCCTTTTGAAAATAACTGCATGCTATTTGTAATTATAAGTATGGACATTGTAAAGGAAGGGCTCATGATTTATTCTCCTCATACCACAGAGGGACTCTTAGTCATAGTCTGGAATAGAACCCAGGTCTATTCATCTATTACAAGATTTTGTATCTATGGTCCCAGACAAAATCATCTCCTTTCGATGAAGGACAATTTCATAATATATAAACTCAAAAGTTTGTTGAATTTAATGAAGTTCAACAAAGCAAAATGCAAGGTTCTGCACATGGGTCAAGGTAATTCCAGATATGTATACAGAATGGGAGAAGAACTCATTGAGAGTAGCCCTGCTCAGAAGGACTTAGGGGTCCTGATAGATGAAAAACTGAACATGAGCCAGCAGTGTGCGCTTGCAGCCAGGTAGGCCAACTGTATCCTGGGCTGCATCAGAAGGGTGGCTGGTAGGGTGAGGGAGGTCACTGTCCAGCTCTACTCTGCCCTTGTGAGGCCCCATCTGGAGTATTGCATCCAGGTCTGGGACCCCTAACATAGGAAAGATGTTGAGCTTTTGGAGAGGGACCACGAAGATGATGAGAGGGCTGGAGGAGCTCTCCTATGTCTCCTATGACGACAGGCTGAAGGAGCTGGGCTTTGCCAGTCTGGAGTAGAGAAAGCTGTGGCGACAACTCATTACTGCCTACCAATATTTAAAGGGAGATTATAAACAGAAGGGAAATAAACTTTTTACATGGGTAGATAGTAATAGGGCAACTATTTAACTAAACGAGGAAAGATTTAAATTCGATGTTGGGGGATGTATTTCACTGAGAATGGAGAGGCACTGACACTGCCCAGAGAGGTTGTGGATACCCCATTCCTGGAGCTGTTCAAGGTCAGGTTGGATGGAACCATGTGCAACCTGATCTAGTACTTGATCTAGCCGTTGGAAACCTGCCTGTGGCACAGGGGTTGGAACCTGATGATCCTCAAGGTCCCTCCCAAACCAACCCATTCTATGATTCTATGATAGTGTGGTTTATATTAATAATTCATTAGTTTTAAAACCCCAAGCAATTCCCAACATTTGTTGTGGAGGGGAATTGGGGACTGGAATGTAAGTTATTTAACTGTGTATAGTAAACTGTTTTAGATTTCTCACTTCTGAATTTACATCATTTTTTTTTTTAATGGATGAATTGGTGTTCTTTTTCCTGCACTATTTTTTGTATATGTAGATCTTGAGATCTGTGAAATTTAGCAAAAGAAATAACTTCAGGTCAGACATATTATTTCAGCTGCGCAGTTCTTAGGCATCTGTCAATCACAGAGGAAGCTGTGAAGCAACAATGATTATAAAGACTGGCTCTGAGCAAAGTCATATAAACCATTGTTGTTATTTTTTTTATATGAAGGTTTTTAACATTGGTAATATGCAGTTAGTCATGAAATGTGGACTGCCTATTGGGCAAAATATCTTTTCTTTGTAAACAGAAAGCTTTATTAATAATTGGGTGGTATTTTTTAATTTATTTCTGTATGCAACCTATATTTTTGCAAATGTAGCTAGAAATCTGTATAAAGATAGCTTTGCATCTATGGACTTCAAAGAGTCAAAAAAAGTTATGTCCCACTTCCTGTAGGAAATTGCAGTTATGGTATATATCAACATACTTTATTCTTCCAGCATCTGTTTCAATAAAGGAAATCAAATGTTTAGATTCCAGCTGCCACTGGCAGGACAATTGATAGACCAGGACAATGGATTTCAAGAAAAATATAAATTCTTCTTATCTTAACCAATAACTATTACACAGATATCCACAGATTTCCAGAAGTTAATTGTTTGTTTCTTCAGTCTTTTTATCCGCCCATAATTTCTCTCTCTTTCAAATTAATTTTACAGAAGAGTACAGTTCCTAAAAATTCCCTGGAGACTTGAGATAACTGAAAAAGAAAAGCTGTTGAAGCACTGTGTACAAGGCATACATTTCACTACTCAGATGCAAGCATCTCTGAAACACTACTCACTCATCTCAGTGATTGCCATTTTGTCCTTTATTTTGTTGAATGGGCTGAACTACACTTCAATCCAAACACTCCTTAAACTGGGACTGTGTAAAATCTAATGCTAAATTGGTCTGATATTTGACAATTCACCTTTCACCTCTGTGTGTTTGTGGATGAATTATCTTTGCTGGTCAAACTGTCCTTATGTTTCTTGTCTGAACTATCTAGGCCTTTGTAATGTAAGATCAATACTTTAAAATGCTGCCTTTGTGCTGCTTGTGGTTGATTTCTTTTGGTTTTATTGGGCAGTGTTATTAAAGATCTTCATCTGTGTTTAATTTACTTCATATATGACACCATCCTGGTCCTCCCTACACTGTGCAGTCTCCCACATATGGTACACAAAGGCATGCATAAAGGGATTACAACTGTGAAGGCTTCACTGAATGAGAATAAGCATAATTTTCTGATCAAAGCTAAATGGAGATAATTTTGCATGCTTTTTCTAGGTTGTTGGATTCTTATAATTCTTCCAGGCCAACTCTGATTTACAGATACATTGAAAACACTGTTGAAAGCCTTCTAATGGACAAGGTTGTTCTTTCAGCTATTTTTTCATGCTACCATTCCCCTGACAAGTAGCAGCCTCTCTATTTTGTGTGGATTAAGTGTGTACCAGCTGTTGTTTTTACTCAGATCCCCATTACATAAATTCTGCTTTATTAACAAGACCATATTACTCCTAATATTAAAAAAAAAACAACAACAAAACAAAACAACCAAGCCACAAAATTTTCCCTTGCATAGTTAATTAGGATTGGTTTTGTGTTGATGACATCAGATTCAAAGCCCTTTTATAAATGTTCACACTGTTGTATTTACCTTAATATTTTCTGCATAGCCACAACATAATTACTAATAAATATGAGAATATACAGCAACATACATATACAGACAGTTATTCCAAGTTTTAAATTATTTACATCAAATATATTTTTTCATAACTCACAGAATGTTAAGCCAAAGTCATCAGTATGGGTGAACAAATCCATGCCTTGAATCTTATGTTTTGTCTGATACTCCAAGGTGGATATGCAGAAGATCATTATGTATTCTTCACCATAGGTCAGTTGCTTAGCTACCAGAGGAGTAGAGAACTACTAATTGAAAGTATTCAGTATTGCTGGCAACATTTGCTGCAGGACAGTGCTCTTGAAAACAGTCAGATATAAATGTTGCAGGAGGATGGATGAAAGAAAAGTCTGTGCAACGCCACATTGCTAAAGTACCAGATGTCTTTCTTTGGTACTACGGTGTTTGATTCTCATTTGTAAAATGGTATTTATTGTGACAATCAGTCATTAAACTATCCTGTGATGAATTTAGTAGTTTTTGCAATTAATTATTACCAGCAAGTTAATATACTGTGTTCATATTTTAAATATAATTATTCTTCAAACTGCTGGAGTAAATTCATATTTATATAGCTCCAGCACATTACCAAATATTTAACTACTTTCAGGAATCTCTAGCTGATAGGTACTGTTATTTAGAGGGAGGGATGAAAAAAAATGGACTAGTCATAATATTATCCTCTCATGAGATCCCTAAAGCTCTGGAATTTGGTTCATACTTAAACCTGAAACTCGAAAGCATAAATGAACATTCTTTTTTTTTTTTAAATATCTCTGAGAACAATTGAGTATAAAAGTTAGGGCCACCTCATAGGTAAATGAAATCTTTCTAATTCAATCTCCTCCCATCATACTTTTCAAATGATACCTTTTCAAACTTTACCTTTGAATTACCAGGCTAAAAAAATTAAGTTGGTCTAGAATTACATTCTGCTGCAGTCTTTGAATCAAATGCAGTTAGGAAAGCATTCCTTGAAACAAAGGAGAGAAACTTCAGGAAAATCACATGCATGGAGAAGTGTCACCCAGACAAGTTCACATGAATTCAGTAAATCTTTACTTCTATGGAGAGGATGTTTTAAAAGCTAGGAGGTGCCATAGTGGTGATTTCATAGATTTGACAGAATGTAAGTGAATGGAAAATACAAGTTTGAAATATTTATCCAATTCCTAAGTTATTTAAAATTTAAGATAAACTCTTGGGGTTTCTGGAACTATTAAAAATATATTATTTCCTATAGAACATCTGATTCTTTTATAGCAAAAAAGAATACGCTATTACACTGCCCTACAAATTCTCATTGTTTTAAGATTATCTGTTCACATACTGGGAAGCTTGGATGAATTTCAAATTCTACAAACAAGAGTGAGAGTCCTCAATCTGGGTAAATAAAACAGATTAAAGTGAAAAAGTTAATTTGGGTCTTTATTTTTGTCCAATTTTGTATATTTGTATATTTGGCATGTGATTAAATCAGGTGTAACACTGACTCCAACAATATATATTGTAATGCTGTAAATCCCTTTTTCTATTTTCATCATTCATTGTGAAATTGGAAAACAAACAAACAAGAAACTGCTTTTTGCTTAAGTTGCACAGTTGCCCACTACAGTGTAAATGTAGGACTATTCCTTTGGTGCCCTTTAAGATGTCCCAAAACCTAGTCATCAGGGAAGTCATGAGTGCATCTTGTTGTAGTAAACTTCAGCTCACAAAACTAAATGAGACATCCAGTTGGATATTTGTATATTTATGACTGCATGGTCTTGCAGTGAGGAATAGGAGAGCAAGGCAGTTTACATTCCCTTTTGTAGAACTGTCATGGTTTTATGATTTTTGGTTATCAGTATTCCACATCATAACATCATGTAGTGCACCGGGTGTTAAAGTATTAATGCTCCAGTTCCGGGTACCTGTACCAGAAGAGAAGAAGAACTACGTTCCTCAGAAGACTGTTTGCTGTGCTGTTATCATTTCTATTCAGGGGGAACAGATATAAGGCCTTGGTAGGTCATCTGACAGCCCTTCTTCATCAGGCTCTCCTCCCTGCTGCCCAACCAGACTGCACATCCCACCTCAGTGTTATGGTGAGGTCTATCCACCTTTCAGACACTCTCTCTCATTATATTTGATTTATTAGCTTCAATTCTATTGTATAATAGAATTGTGTTAATTGTGTTATTGTATTATAGTATTGTGTTATCTTGCATTCTGATACCATATTTAGTAAATTAGTTTGTTTCTCCTCAGATCGTTGCCACTGTTTTTAATTATTTTGGAGTCCCCTGTTTCCCTTTTCCGGAGGCATGGATTTGTGAAATCCCTCCGCCCTGCTAGTCATGAAACCGGGCCGAACCAGCCCATAAACTGTCAACAGAACTAATACATGATACATAGGGAATACAGCACAAAACACCATCTGAAGTGGAGAGAGATGTTAAGTATATCAGAGTCTCTTTACTTTTAACTTGTGAATTTAACTTATTCTTAAATTTCCTCAGATAAAGGAATTTTTCTCTTTCTGTAAAACAGTTATAGTTCTACAAATGCTAAAGCATCACTAGTCTCAGCTGACAGCTGACATCCCAAGGCCCAAGGACACTGGCAATGCCACTGCTTGCTTGCCATCCCATGGGATGCAGTCTCCATTGTATTTAAGCATATATGTTCTTTTAGCTTTCCTACTCTGTTTTACTTCTTCAACACCAGTTATTTCAGTTCCTTTGAGAGATTAGATTTAACTTCATAGATGTAACTGGAAATGTTAACCTTGTAACTCTTAATAGTAAAATTCTATTGCCTATTTTAATATGGTTTGTATTTGGTACAGGTTCAGAAATCCTTGGATGGACTCTGCTTCCAGAGATAGAAAGATAGAAAGTATTTGTTCATCACATTACTGTTGCCTGCCTCCTGACGCTTTCCTGCTAGCCACCCCTACCAGAATGAACACTGCTCCTTTGCATTTTCCCTCACACAAAAGAGGGAGGAGAAGAGAGGAATTACAGAATTACAGAATGACAGAATTGTAGGGGCTGGAAGGGACTTCTAGAGATCATCTAGTCCAACCCCCCTGCCAAAGCAGGTTCCTTAGGCCAGGTTGCACTGGTAGGCATCTAGGTTGGTCTTGAATATCTCCAGAGAAGGAGACTTTACAACCCCCCCAGGCAGCCTCTTCCAGTGCTCCATCTAGAAGGCTTTGGAAGTGTCATTCTGCCTGTCATTGTCACTACTCATGATAAGAAGCTGTGCCTTGCAGACCAGAATGACTTGCTATGCCAATAGCATCCCAGACTGCTATCAAGCATCTGTCAAACAAGGAGACACTAAAAGAGCTGGGACTCATAGGGATGAGAATAGTCAGGGGAACTTAACGATGTGTGTAAATACCCAGTAGGAGGGAATAAGACAGACAGGTACTTTATGATATCTAGTGAAAATAAATAATAGGCACAAAGTGAAATACAGATAATTATATTTAAACATAAAAAAGTGTGATAAAAAGTGTGATCACTGTTAGGTGATAGAACACTGGAACAGGTTATCCAGAGAGGCTGTGGAGCCTCCATCCTTGGAGACAGTCAGAGCTTGAATAATCTTCTCTTGTTGATCTTACTTTGGGCAAAGGGATTGGACAAAACAACCTGTAGATTATCCTTCCAACTTTGAATATTCTGTGGTACAGTATCTTTGGATCGAGAAACAGCTGCATTGCTGATGTTTAATAAGAAAACTGTGAGCATAAGTTTGAAATGAAGTTTCCCCCTTTAAATTTTAAGTTTTACAGACAGGAAAAAAAAAAAAGAAAAAAGAAAAATAAATCAATTATTGGAAAATAAATGGTTTTCAGTGTTTTGCTTCCAAGAAATTTGCAGACTTTTTCACTTTTTACCTTACTCATTCAATGCATATACTTTTTTATTTCCTGTTTTTTCATTTGAAATATTCTCACCATTTTTCTATTTGTTTTTGTTTTGATTTTTTACTTTATTTTTCATTACTTTACAGACTGCAAGGATATTGAAGAAATCTGACACCACAGCGAAAGTCTCTCCCTCTCACTTGTAGGTTCTCCTCTCTAAATTATAAACAAAATTTGTTTCCTTCAACCCAGTAGATACTCTGATCATCAAAAGCTAACAACATTCCTCTCACCTCCCTAATACCACTTTTTATTCAACCCTACTTAAAATTCTGGGTTTCCTTTGTTTCATATGCTGAAATGAGGCCTAAATAGATTTATGCACAGAGAGGTTTTAAGGCAATAGAATAATGTACATAGATATTCAGAAAAAGAATAATCCTATCTGACCTGTTATTTTAAGTCAACCAAGATGCCAGCTTCCTGAATTTTGACTTAAGTGTATATTCTTTATCTCAAAAACATAAGTGTTTATTTTCTTTTCCATATGAATTCAGCTTATGCTCAATTTGTATGCAAAGCAAGTAATTTGATCATACTTGTAAAGGATATGCATTATCAGAACACAACACCTGCAGGACAAAAGAGAGGTTAATTTCATTGTTGCTGTGAAGCAAAGGAGATCATTATAGAGCCTGCAGTGACCAAGATGTGTGAAATAGCTGCATTAGTCATTAACTTTCCAGCACTAAATTTCATATCAGACTCAATTAACTACTACATAGCTTTTAATGACAATAGTTTTCAGATGCAGCTCTTGTTTACTAATAAGATTTCCCACCGTCAACCATCTTTGCTGTTACTTTGTTGTTAATATTCAGGTCTTGAGTCTCTCCAAAGAAAAGGGTGCAATGAAAATCACATTTACTGAAACTACTCCTTGAATTATGCCCCTAAATTTGAAAGTATTTAAATTGCACTTTGCAATAACAGCCAATGAGACTATAGAAGATGAATGTCATCTCTGCATTATATCCACAGAACAGATTGGAGCTGTCACAGAACTTTCACATATGTGACCAGAACATTTCAGTTGTTTAAGACCTTCATGATCAAAGTCCTTCAGATAACAAGTGTCCTTCTAATTTGTTATTTTCTTATCATAATGAAAGTCAAAGTGTCACAAAGTAAATATAACCATTAAATAATTTACATAAGTAATTAGTGTAACATGCACTTATAAGTAGCAGCTGGATTAAGAGATCAGATTGCCCACAACCTGCAGCAAAATATTCTAGTCTTTAGTTTCTCTGGTGTCCACTTACAATTTTGCCCCCTTCTGGGGGACGGGAGACACACCAGACAGATCACACTATCTGTACCTTTTCCTTATTTGTTTGTTTGGTTTATTTGCCCGTTGATATTTCTTTTGTCTCTGCTATGGGAAAAACAGAAATGGAAGTGGATAGCTTTTAAATCAGAGGTATATTTCAGCTTTGAAATATATCCAGGCACTCACAGCTTACCAACAAGAAAATCTGGTTTAAAAAACCCTTGTGAAAGCACTGCTCTCTAATCTGGAGAGAACTGCAAATTGTATACTTGATGTCTATATTTATTGTTAGATTGTGTTTTATTTCACGGCCTCAGAAAGCCTGAGGCTGTATTACAAAGAACTATAAAACTGTGGTAAACTTTGTGGGAAAAACAACTAATGGAGGTATCCACTGAAAAGAAGACTTCTCAAAATGAAGGGTAAAAAGTAGTATTAAAAGTTGATAAAAGGTTTGCTTTTTCTAATGCAAAATAAAACCTGCTAATGTAGCATGGCATGTTTTTTCCTGTTTCTGTGACTTCTTTTCCCAACTTCCCATCTCTTTTGTTCAAGCTTATCTCCAGCTGCGCACTTGTATCATCTGCTGTGCTTTACTATTCTCTTGGATATATGGTTCGGAGTATAGGAAAGAATCGTTAAGTGGTGAGTGGGTTTTATTCTGGTTTGGGAAAGGTAAAAAAAAAAAAGAAAGAAAACAAAACAAACAAAAAAAAACCAAAAAGAAAACAAACAACCAAAAAACCAACGGTCAGTTACTATTTAGGACAAAGGATTTATCTGTCATGAATTATTTATAACAACCACCGTCAGCAGGTTTTGTATTATTTGTAGAGATCTTGCCATGGTGAGAAAGCTGAAGTAGGATACGTACACACCACCTCACAGATACTATATGGGTCATTCCCTATCTTTCTCCTTGTTCTAGAGCAAGAGGAGATAACTTCTTTATTTGTACCTTCTGATGTTTTGTTCAGACAGTACTCACAGCCTGTTGGCGTTTCATCCTGTTTTGATTAGAAAACCTAGAGGAGCACTATCTAAATGGTAAGGAAAATCAAAAGAAGTATCTATGTTTAGTGCAACTCTCCAATAAGGAGTAGGATTGCTGCCAAGAGCAATATTATTCTGAAAGAGCATATTTATGATCTCCATTGAGGCTCTGTTTAGTAATACGGTGTGACACAGAGATGATGCATTGCATCTCATGCTGAATTCTCATGTTATAAAAACATAATGAGGGAGCACTAGCTATTTGTTCCTGAAAGCAAAAACTACTCTAGCATAGGGTTGCTTTCACTCACCCACCTGCAATGTTACAGAAGAGAGAGATCAATACAAAGCACAGTAAACAAGCACAGCTGAACAAGAAAAAAGATACACTCCCTTCACAGACTACAGAAAGGGGGGTGTATATCCATGTGTGTGATTATTCTTCATTCTAAAGTTCCCACTTTAGACAAAGAAATATGGTTTTCAGTTAGATCACTGTCAAAGAAGAATGTGCAGTTTAGAGAAATTATCCACTCTGTCAGATGAGCAAAGCATCTTAGAAAAATGTTGTGCATTTGAATATTTGTTTGATGAAAATTATTAACAGAATTTTGCTTTCTCACCTCATCTTGCGCACATAAAATAATTCTACTTAACAAAAGAAACTAATTTTATCTGTCTTTCAAATAGTGTAGTGGAATAAAACTTGTCAGGTAAAATTCATTTAAAAATGTGAGTTCCTTTTCCCACTCTTCATACCCTTCCCCCAGTACTATTTGCGGTGTAATGGTACAGAATATTTCTCACATTCTTTTGGGGAGAATCTTTTATTGCTAAAGGGAATAACAAGTACTAATATAGCAAATATGTCTTATGTGTGAAAACTTTGTTGTCTAGCCGAAAATGTTATAATCTTGTCGAGTTCACAGAGAGAGATCTCCAAGGTTATACAACTTTAATATAAATTTAAAACATAATTTTGTGCAGGTTACATCTCAAAATTTACACAGGTTTAATTTGAAGTGTGTCCTTGGGGGTGAAAGGCCATTAAATTTCCTAGTGATCCATGAAGACAATTCCAAAATGTACAGTATGTAAAATGAGATTGTTTCTGTATTTGCATGTTTAATTTATTTCTGCGGAAGACTATTATTAAAGATCTTTTGACTATGATTCCTCTCTCTAATGAACTAGTTGAACTTTTTAGTACTGACAGTCACAGATTTGCTGTGAGACCTCTCCTCCTTCTAGGTAAATGTGCAATGAGTATCTCCCTCAGTGAGTTAACTTTCTTCCCATCCAAAAAAAGATGCAATCATACACTGTTTATGTGCATACCTGTAGTAAAAATAATAACTTCCTTCTGAGTATTTCATCTAGCTTTCAACATTTTTCAGTGAAACTGTTGTTAGTAAATTAATTGAAAATATTTCATTAGTAAGAGGATGCAACATCTTAAGAAATGATAAAACCTATTTGCACATGATGTAAAGTATTTGATGTCAGGTAAACATCCTAAAGGACATCCTTAGACATTTTTCACCATAAGTGGATGAGTGACTATTGTAGAAGTGCAAGTTGAAAAAAAATTATTTACCAGGAAGAGACAATCTTTCAGATTTTATTTTAATTTTTTCAGAAGAAAAAATTATTCCCGCATTATTTTTTAAATGATAGATTAATTGATAAATCTAAACTAAACAGAGCCTTGGAAGACCACCTGGTCCAACCTGGTTTTGAAAACAGTGCCTTAAGTTAGGTCTTCCAGGTCCTTGTCAAGTCAAGTCTTGAATATTTCCAGTGAAGGGGATTCTTCCCCTTCTGTAATGAAACCCATTAAAAAAGATCTGTTATTCTTATAATAAAAACTTATTTTCTTCAAGGGTGCACTGCTAGCCCATGCTCAAATTACTATCCTCCACATCCTTATGAGAAAAATTGCATGTGCAAATGGTTACGACTTTGCTATTTGGGTGTTTGTTTAGAATTAGATATAGAATTTGAATAATTTCAAATTGTCTGCTCACAAATGATGAATGAAACACTGTTGTCTGCAAGATTCGTAATTCTTTCTTTGTTTTTTACTATTACTAAAGTCATCTAAATTATCTGTTGATAGAATTTGATAAATTATAAAAAGAACTAGACAAAAAATGGCAAAGCCACTGCAGTTAGAAATTAAAGCTTTTTAATTTTATGCTTGATTATAAACTGACCACCGAGTTTGGAATTGGGAAAAAATTTTCTTTAAATAAAATTGCCAGAGATCTTCTCTGGAATGAGGTATCATCCAACCCTTGGCATGATCTGAGAATACCTTAACTTAAAAAACAAAAACACCAGTATGCCCCTGTCTTCTGTTACACTGTATTGGGCATACTTTTCTTTTCTTAGTATTGTCCGGAGGTACAATGTATTTTTCCACGTTGGCTGTGACTTCAGTACAACTCTTTGGGAATTGATCTGTAACTTGTATTTGTAAGGTAATAAAATGAATAGTATAAAGTAGTACAGTGTATGGAAATGTGCAAGATATCAATTCATGTTCCTTTATGTAGGAATACTCAGAGAATCTAAGGTTTATGATTCATATTCATCAGATGTCAAAGCAGTTCTGAAGTGAGTATTCATGTATAAAAATTCAAAATATTTCTTATTATAAGTGTTATTTTTTTGATATTTCAGAAATAACAAAAAAAAAATGGATAATCTATAATGTTCTCTCACCTATTGTATGAATTTATACATCTTAAGCTGTATTTCTCTATTTATTTTGTGTGAACATGACTCTAATTTTGACTCTCTTCATCAGTTTTGCAGAGGAACTTTCAGCCTCATGCTGACTTAAACTGTTTCCGGGTATATCGTACATAACTGTTTATTGAAGTTGGACAAATAATAATCCCACTCTCAGTGGTGTTTTAATCGCAGATATACAAACAGGGATGCAAATAAGGAAAAAGTCCTCTGAATAATTGTGGGAAGCTTATGGTGTGTGGAGCTGCTTATGGAGATGAAAAAGTTAAAGGATTATTGACATAATCCCATGGCAGACTCACTCCAATTTCATACAGATTTCATACAAATGCAAATACCATCATTCCCTTGGCTTCCAGCTGAAAGGCTGATGACCACTGGAACCTTACAAAGGATTGCAGTGCTGTAATAAAGCAGGTGAGGAACAATATATTGAAGAAAAAATAAATAAATAAATAAATAAATAAAAGCCTGCAGTTCTACAGTTAAGAGAGGTGGGGAGCATATTGGAACAACAAAGCAACATAATACTATTTTAGAAAGAACTTTCATTCTTATCAGTATGGCACTTTCTGGTACTAAGCATAGACCGGGAATAAATTATGCTAAGTTTTGCAGAAAAACAGAACAAAAAGTAAACATCTCTGAAATTAAGAAACCACAGTGTGCAACAGAAGAAAAAATTCTAAAGAAGGCAATTCTACCTCAGATACTATCCCTGATGTAGTTCGATGAGCACCAGCTCAAACATATCTGCTAGACGAAGGGAGGAAGCAAAGCAGTGTAAGAATAAGCTGTCAGGTAGAGAAGGAGGTCAGGACTGCTGCTTATGGCAGGAGTGCTTGCTGAAAGTATACTTGAAACCACAGCTTGATGTGTTTCAAATTTGCATTTTTTTCATCAAATCCAAATCTTCATGTTCTGGTCTTGATTAATTCCAATATTCTCTGAGAAAAGACTACAGTATTAATTGTTATTTATGAATGCTTAAAATGTATTAGCCAGATGTTCCACTTTCTTGATATGAACAACAAAGTTAATGAAAATAAAACAGGGGTCAATATTTGAAGCAAAGGGATTTTTTTTTAACTGTTAAAAACAAGAAGAAAATATATAAGAAAAGAAATCTAAATAAAACAATACTTCTCTGTCAACAGTCTTCATAGATAAGGTTTATCTTTGATGAGCTTCTATCATTGAATGTGGTGAACAGTTACCTCTCATGAAGTGCCATATTTTTAAATATATTGGTGTGATACGCTGTACATGTGTAGCTGTTAGCCATGAAAACTAGCTGTGTAAGAGTAAATCAACATTTTTATTTGCACCAGTTACAACTTTCAAAGCAACAATGGTTCCATGTAAAAAACAAGATTCAATTTATGTAACTATGAAAGGGAAGAGTCAGATTAGTCAAGCTTCTGCAGGAAAAGCAGCCATTTGGATGTACTGCCGTGGGCTAACAATATGACCACTGCACTGCAGATTACATTAATTCAGGCCTGCAAATCAGTAGATACACAGCAACTATTGCATTTGATCTGTACAATGCAATGAAACAGAAGTTGAAATGTGGTAAAGACACAGCAACATGTTATCTAGAAGTATTTGCTATCCTGTGACAAACAATTATTTACACGGCACAGAAATCATTTACTTTTTCCTACATTTGTGCATCTTAGACTCCAATTAAATACAAACAGCTTCAAATATTTGACAGGTAAGTAGGTTTCATACTTACTGTTTAAGAAAACAATTTGAGGAAATCAATTCCAGGTGACCAACTAATTGTATTCATTGCTTTAAATGAGTGGCAATATTAAAAAGAAATAGTATTTGCTTAACTATACATAAGTAGAGAGAATTTTTGGAATATTAGGCTAACCAGGCAGCAGGATGTAATGCTTTGTTATAGCTGTCAACAATTTGCTGCATTGCAGGCTAATGGTAGTGGTTTAGGAAAGCAGTGTTAATGCTAATGTTCAACGATTACTTCATTAATCATTACAATCAGGTTCTAAAATAAGACATTAATTGACCACATGGGAGTGTTAAAATGTAAAAAATATCGCCTGATAGTTTTAAACATTAGTCGATTTCTGCCAGATTTCTACCTCTGCCATTGCAGCAATATACAAAATCAGGAGCAGACTTTTCATACAGAAACCTCCTTGGAGACTTGCTTATACAGTTGAACAGGCAAATGTAACAAAGCAACGGTGAATTCTGTTTCTGCTATTTTACACATACATACACAAATACTTACACATAAGCATACCTATGCATTTTGTTTAATATTCCCAAATATCTCTGCCGCTTTATGCCTACTTACAACTTGCTTTTCAATATTTCACATTTGTTTCTTTAGATTTGATTAGGAAAACACATCAGAGAAAAATAAATAGTTGCTGCAAAATTCCAAAAATTTATAAGCCATCAGATTTTGTTTCTTGGCTGAAAGCATCAACCATTTCATTCTCCCAGATGCTGGTATTCAGCAAGACATTATCTCTTTCTCACTTGTAATTTTTTGGTAGCTATCCAGGAGCGAATTAAGATTTCAAGAGCATATATTTGCACAGAGAAACAGAGCATAACTTTATGTGATTAATGTCGAAAAGAGTCTACTTTCCACAGAGGTTTCTCCTCTGTGTTCTTTAGAATCTTGATTTCCATATGGATTTCTATGAAACAGTTTTTCCTCTTTGAGATTTTAGGATATCTAAATCTAGCCTTTGGAGCCCCAAATTTCCCTGAATTGCACCAAAATTTTCACAAAACCAAAAGATTCTTTCAAAAATTTTAATTGTTTTAGGAGCCTAAACTGTGTTCTGAAGATCCCATTGCTTAGCTCAATTGCTTCTGCTTTCTACAACTAGTGCATAAAGCCTATTACCTTTAGGACACAAACTTGAAATTGCTATTCAGGTAAGGCCTTTGTCACTACAAGAGTATATATACATTCACCAAAGTGATGGAAAGGCTCTTGTACAGAAATGGTGAAAAGAAGCTTTGAAGGCAGTTAGTTGCTTGAGTTCATATTCTTAAAGGGACACGCTGTGACCATTTAAGGTGAAGTACGATCCTGTACCATAAATGGAACCTTTCCTATCAGATATCCCATCAAACTTGTATGTACACCGCTGCCATCTGCTTTTGTCAGGAGTGGATGTTACATGCGATAAAAATGACGATTTACATGATGATGAGATGATGAATGGGAGGGTGTGCATCTCAAGTGTCAGGGAGCATGAAGAATTAAAGAGAGCTGTCTACTTTTATATTCGTATTGAACACTGGAGAACCTTCTTAAAAAATCAAAGATCCCAGACCTTCTAGCAAGGAAAATCTTGGCTTTCAAATAGAGGTGATGATCTTCTTTTGCTTTCCCAGACTGGTTAAGCAAAACATTGTTAGGGAAGATTCCTTCCTTTCACTTCACCTGCAGGCTGGTCGTCTCTCCCTAAACTTTTGAGAAAACCAGAAAAAGAGAAATGAATCTCTACAAGATTCAAACATCTTTCTCCCCATACATTAGCTAAAAACAAGGTGAGATTCCACACTTTTTTCCTTGAGGCAAGATACATCCCTGTCTTCTCCCCATGTTTTTTTATATAGGATTTTGTGCATGCTAGATTCCCGTACCTTAAATTCTGCCAAAATTTAATAACAGATGGGGCCATTTGATAGCCTTTATCTGAGCCAATATTTCAAGAATCCCTGATGCTCTTGCAGAGGTGGAAATCTCTACATCACAAGTTACTGATAAATTTTTAAAAAGACAAAAAAGAATTCTGATGCCTAAACCATAGCTCTGATTTATTTTCTTGAGCTTCCAGCTTCCCAGCAATACTACCTCAAAACATTCAAGCATAATTATTTACCCCACAATTTTGTTATACAACTATTTGAAAATTCCAATTATGAAAATAGGCCTCAAATTCTCAAACTACCATTTCTGATTCTTCTTGCAAAAGGGAAAAATGGAAAAAAAAATATACCTCTGAGCTTTTAAATAAGAAGGATGTCATGTCAATTAAACCTTCATTTTAGCTTTTCAAACAATCTTAACGCATCTTGAATTATACACACTCATCATCCTTGTAGATAACATAACATTCAGAGAAAAGGACAAGCTGAATGAAAACGAGACTATTTCTCACTTTCTCCAAGGAGGGCAATCAGTCCAGTGAACAATCTACCCTTGGATTAATCAGGAAGTCTGCTCCAAATTCCATTATTTGCATCATTATTGCTCTGCTAAAGTTGAATTAGGTCAATGTGCTCACAGGGGAATCAATTCAATCACAGAGGTTAGACACAAAAAAAAAAAAAAAAAGGAAATAAAAGAAGAAAAGATATCTTCCAAGGTTATTTTTCAAGGTTATTTCTTTTGATGTTATTTCTTTCAAGTATTCCTACCAACAGTCAGACTTTTAATTTAATGTATACTACTTTACAGGCTTCTTTTGTGAGAAACAACACAACATACAGATTCCTTCAGAATATTTTTCTCACAGAGAAATATCAGCTGATTACAGTTCCATGCTTACTCTCTCTCCAATGATTTTAACTTTTGGTTTTGTTTTGATATATTAAGCAGATTTGATGAGCTCATAACCATGGATGCCAAAGGGAATGCCTAGCCAAAGCAACAAGAAAATTAAGTGTTGCTTCTGTGTTTAGTCACATACATGTATAGAAGTAGGTAGGTCCTAGGGAAAAATACACAGGAGGGACTTCAGAGCTACGTAAAATAATAATCTCTTACAACTGCCTGATCAACTCTTAAAACGATTCTGTAGAATAAACTTCAAACAGACACCCTGTGACAGTGATTCTGAACTGTACCATAAATGACCACTACCAAATTCTTCAAGGAACAGTGTAAAGAATCAAACTGCAGAACCTGCCATTTGCTGCCATGAAGGCATGCTTTCTTTCTAAATATGATTTCCAGCCCACTCAGGATTTTCTCTTGTCTTGAATTTGATGACATGATTTAGGGGTGAATACGACTTTCATTTTTAAGCAGGCAATTTTCAGATTAAATCTTACTCATGGAATATTATTTAATTGCTTTTATTCTCGAATTACTAATCCAAAATTAGAAAAAGAATTCAAAAAGAATGATTCAAATCAGGACATACATTTCCATTCTGAACTAATGCTATTAAAGCAGATGTAGATTTTGTCTACAGTCTTTACCCTCAAGGTGTTCCTCTGTCCTCTACTAAAGCAAAAGGAAAGCTTCTGTATGGCAAAAGGCACCAGTAACTTTTGCTAACTACTAAGCACATGAACCACTGACTCTTACAGTTTTGTAGGAAAGTTTTCGTACAGAAAGATACTGAAAATGGAATAGGTGTATTTTGACTGCACTCTATTGTTCTTCATTATTAAGCTTGATTTTTTTGTTAAATTCCTCTTGAGCTGTTGTCTTAGGGATACTACAAAAGGGGACCTATTGTACGGCAACTTCTTGAACCTTCACTGTCCACAGTTTAGGTTTTGAAACCTCAATACCATTGCAGGAGTTGGCACATATCAGGTTTGCTGATACCAAGTGCTAAGAGATGGGTTTTTCAGTCTGGTTTGGAGGCAGACTTCTCCAATATACATTTCTTTGACTCAAAGAGAAGCTCAAAGAGAAAAGTAAAGTTTTCATCATACTTTTTATAACTTCTGGAGTGCAACCTCATGTCTTTTGCTGACTATGTTACTGCCATCATCTGGATGAAGCCCATGGAAACCTGTTTCTTCTGAAGTTACAGCTTTACCGTTTTGAATTGAGTCAAAAAGCCTCAAACTCTGAATTTACTGAAATGAATTTAGCACCATAAAAACATGTGGATAAAACATTATGAAAATGATACTGTAGATTCAGTGTAATCATTTAACAAAGTAAATAAGGGAAGATGTCACTGTCAGTAATAAATATAAATATTTAAATACTAATAGTAGAAAACGTAATTCAGAACCCTCTATTTTGCCTGTATAGTTTTAATAGAACAAGTCTAAAATTAAAAAAAAAACACATGAAAGAGTTAAAATTGCTTAAAAATAATCAAATGTAATCTGATTAAATATTTTATGTTTTAATGCTTTGATTATGTAAAAACTCTGAAAGTGTTAATTATTGTTTAACATTTTTATTTCACTTTAGCATTCTGCTGCCAAAATTATAAAGTGAATAGGTGCTTAATTTATCCTGTGAGGAACTATCTTCCCTCACTAGAGAGGAATGGAGGCACGGGGACACATTTCCTGGCTCAATCTGTATAGCTCAGCTTCTGTCAAGGGAACAAAAATCTCCCCAAATTGCTTGAAGACATATGGATACCCATATTAGTTCTTCTACCTCTCTTTTCATAACCTCAGCACAGGGGACATTTTAAGGGTGGGGAAGATTATAAGCAGAGGAAAAACCAGATGACATGCTTCAGTGGTACTTCAAAGATGTATGTTCCCTAGTGAGGTGAAATGATTCAAAAGAAAGTTAGTTTGAATTTGTTAAAAATGACCTTAGAAGCTGAAACAAATTACAAAACATTTCCCATTAGATTTACATCTTGGAATTCTTATTTTTAATTATCATGCATTTCAATTGTACAGAGAGGCCCCATTCATTGCTCATGACTCTGCTATATAATGGAAACTGTTAGTCCTAACTAACAGTTAGGCATCATTTCCATAAATCCTACTGGCACGTTCTCACAAATTGCAGTGTGGTAACAGTAGTGAAGTTCAAGATAGTTTGACGCACAATCGCTAGGGGAGTATATTTTGGTTTTCTGAAGTAAACAGGTGGTATAGAATTTAACAGAAATGCGGAAAATGAGAAAATCAGAGCACATCTCTCTGTTGTTCTTACCACATTAAATTTTGTTTAAATTAACATTTTCATTTTCCATTTCATTTAATAATATCTAAAAATATTTTTCATAATATCTATATTGATTGTGAAAACAGAAGGTATTACATATTTATTTGAAAATGAGATTTGTTTTAGTGTCAGTTGTATCTGGCTCCATGTCAGTAGCTTAAAATAAACTTCAGTATTAAAATTCATTTCATAGAATTGTAGAATCATGGAAGTAACCTTAAAAATCAGCTAGTTCCAAGCTTCCTGGCATCTGAGGGACATCTTCCACTAAACCACGTTGCCAAAGCCAAAGCCCATGTAAGCAACATGTTCCAGTGCCCTGCCAACCTTTGAGTAAAGAATTTCTTCCTAATGTTTAATCTAAGCTTCCTCTCTTTTAGTTTAAAGCCATTACTCCTTGTCCTAGAATGATATGTCCTTATACAAAGTCTGTCTCCTACAAGTTTTCTTGTAGACTCCCTTTAGGTACTGTGAGGTCTACCCAGAGCCTTCTCTTCCCCAGGATGAACAATTACAGCTTTCTCAGCCTCTCATAGGAGAGAAGCTCCATCCCCCTGATCATCCTCATGGCCCTTCTTCGGACTCCCTCCAAGAGATCCTTATTCTTCTTGTGCTGGAAACCCCAGAGCTGAATGCAGAACTTCAGGGTGGGTTTTCACAAGGGTGGAGCAGAAGGGAATCATAAAATCACCAAGGTTGGAAAAGACCTCCAAGATCATCCAGTCCAACTGTCCACCTACCACCAATATTTCCTCACTAAACTGTGTCCTTTAGTACTATATCTAAACATTTCTTAACACCTATAGGGACAGTGACTCAACCACTCCCCTGGGCAGCCCATTGCAGGGACTAACCACTCTGTAGGAGAAGTTGTTTTTCCTAACATCCAATTTGAACCTCCCCTGGTGCAGCTTGAGGCCACCACCTCTCATCCTACTGCTAGTTATGTGGGAAAAGAGACCAAATCCCACCTCATTGCAACCTCAATTCAGGCAGTTGTAGAGAGCTATAAGGTCTCCCCTGAGCCCCCTCTTCTCCAAAATTCCAGATTCTCCTGAGGGAAGAATCACCTTGCCAGACTTCCTTCAATCCAGCCTAGGATAGAGATGGCTTTCTGGGCTGCAAGCGTATATTGCCAGCTCACATTGAGGTTTTCATCAAACAACATCTCCAAGAACTTTTTTCTCATGGTTACTTTCAATTTGTTCACCACCCAATCTATATTTGTGTGTAAGATTGCCCCAGATCAACTGTTTACAGGGTGATTCAATTCTACAGTTAATTGTAATGAGCACATAAGAAAATATAATATTTTCCTCTTTCTAAACAATAAAGATATATTTAGATGATGACAGAACTGTTTAGTAATCTGCTTTACCTGTATAAATTTAACAAGATACTTGATGCACTATGAAGGAAAACTTATATAGACTCATTCTCAATTCATGGGAATTATGAACAGTACAGGATAGAACCATCATCAAGTAATTTTCAGAAAGAGAAATGGACCCTTCCACTATACATGATATAAAGGTAGACTGGGGGATTTTCCTTTTTTTTTTTTAATTTATTTTTTATCAGCAGTTCCTTAACTTTCATTTGAGCAGAGAGTGCCAAGGTCTCCAAACATCCTGTTAAGGTCTGGAGGGTGTGGTGTGTGATTATGGTAAGTTTTGCCACCAACAATTTGGAAATAATTAACATGATCTGCATAGTTCCCAGATGAGTAAAGTCAATAAAGATGCAGCCTAATTAAATCACAGCCCTTGCATCTTGTCTTTCCTTTCACGTCCAGGACAAAGACCAGTCAGCAAGTAGCACTTGTACATTCTGTGTGCTCCCCTGAAGAGTTCAATTACATTTTAATGGCTACTTTCTGCAAACTTTGTTTCTGAGCCTTTGTAAATCTTTATCATTCCTCTTGCACTGAGTCATTCAAAAGATATGTACTCTGTAATGAAAGATATGCCCTTTAAATGATTTCACAAGAACACCTTCCTTTATGATGGCATGTTAGAGTTCAACTGTGGGCAAGATGGAGCACAGTCATACCGATTTCAGTGCCTTTGCTACCCAAGGGTTGCTTGTGGAGCGCTTAAGAGTTGAAAGAGGCAACCAAGAAAGAGATTTCATTTCACTCTCTAGTGAAGGAACATTCCGCTTGTTTTTGTGCAGTGTTTCTGATGACTGCTGACACATAAACAGAGAGATTTTAAGGAAAGTCCACTTCTTCTCATAAGATGTGACGAAGGGCACAAAGCTGGCTCTTTTTTTTTGTTTGTTTTTTAGCAACTGACTTCATTCTACTAGTGTTCTAAGTACCTTATAAGTATAAGGAAAAAAAAGTAGAAATAAGCCAGAAGGGAAAACTCTTCATAAAAGAGGAGGTACAGGAAGTTGGCAGAGATATAGACAGCTGCATTTTTGTACTGCTTGCTTAATAGTGTAAACAACGTTTGTTGGTTAGCTTTGCATGTGACCATTCAGGAAACCCTCTACATAGACAATGTATCTTGTCAACCATTTCCTGTGTGTGTAAAATGTATTCGTCACCCTGCACTGCCTTGGCAGCAGCCTTGTAAAGAACACACTGAATTAATGAATATTTCATAAAGATGTGATTTATTAGCATTCCTTTGCCTTTGCTTTGAAAAAAAGATCCATTCTTCAAAAGCTGAGCACACAAAAGCTTTCTGTAGATATAAAAAGTAGACCAAATCCCCTGAAGACCAAAAAAGGATTTCTTAATAACCTCTGGGCCATATAGACTTTAGAAGAGATATTTAGTCAATCTTGTATTAATATTTTAGATGGTAAAGAAATGCAGTACTAAGCTATTATACTGAATTTGTCTGTCAGAATCATGAAATACCCCAAATAAAATTATTACCAACATAGAACTCTTGAGTTTCATACATTTTAAAGAACATAAATTGAAATAGGCCATACCATGCCACAAACACCTCTAGGCCTTCCTGAGCTATACACACTTCCACACTGATATGGAACATTTCTTTCTTCCCAGAACTCACCAGGAAATCTGTCATATGCTGAAATTCTAAAGTAGTACGTACCCATGTTTTTGTCCTATCCAGTAATAAACCATATAGTACAAGACTTGTTGTAATAACAAGTGGTCTTTTCCTGCTATTGCTGTTATCTGTTTTGTTCATTGAATATGTATGTTACTGTGTATTATGGGAAGACATTTCTCTTTTTAACAGAATTTGCAGCCTCTAACAAACATTGCAATACAGGCACAAAATAAACCATAAAATCAAATGTAGTTTTGGTCTCTCAAGCAGTTAGTGCTTTGTTTTGGTAGCATAAAACGCATTTTAGCTGTATTCAATACATCATATTTTCTTTTTTTTCCCACAAATATCCCTTATTTGCAGTGCTAGTACAATCCCAGCGTTACTAGAGTAGAGTAGAGTAATTGGAAGGGACCTACAAAGATTATCAGTTCCAACTGCCTGACCCTTCAGGGTTAATGAGAAATTAAAGCATATTGTTGAGGGCATTCTTCAAATGTTTCATGAATACTGACAGGCATGGGGCATCAATTGCCTCACTAGAAAGCCTGTTCTAGTGTCCAACCACATTCGTGGCAAAAAGATTTTTCCTAATTTCTATTCTGAACCTCCCCTGGCATAGCTTTCTGCAGTACCCATGTGTCCTGCCATTGATTAGTAGAGAGAAGAGAGTGTCACCTCCCTCTCCAATTCCCCTCTTCAAGAACTTACTTACAGAGAGCAATGATGTCACCTCTCAGCCTCCTTTTCTCCAAAGTAAACAAACTTGTCCAATATTGTAATTTTCTATATCCTTCCAGAAAGTCACCACACTTCTTTTGATGCCCATTCATCAAGAGTGTGTATTAGGCATCCTGCATAGCTCAGGTAAAGCTTTCAAATGGCTCAATGATTGGTGTGATGTCCTCAGTGAAATTAAGAACTAATCTATATTGTCAGAAGTTGGCATTATAAAAGATGACAAAATATATACTTTTTTTTTTTTTTTGAAGCTGCATTCATCCTTTCTTAGATGCTGCTTCCTAGAGTCTTGGTGGGTGGATATAACAGGTTCATTCTACGATCAAAACAAAGCAGAAAACAGTTTGGTTGTGTTCAGATTACATATTAGTGTCTCCGCAGAAGCAGTCCTTTTTCTAATATAGAGATTGAAACAGTGGCAGAAGATGTATTTCACCGACTACAAGAAGTGAATAAAAATGTTGTCAGAAAAGGGACATATTTATTCACTCTATTTTTAAAGAATTTTGGCACTAAATGTCAAAACAAATAGAGATTCAAAGTAACACTTAAATGCAGATTATTAATATGTTGAAAGGGCAAATGATTAAGTCACCAAATTGCTGTACTTGCCTTTCCTGGATAACCTGACATACAGTATGACAATCACCCAAATAAATTTTTTTTAAATAGTTTTCATGGATGTTATCACAGATTTTCAGAAGCGCAGCACTATACAAGAGTTTGAAGCAGTCATCAAATATATTCAATGAGTCAATAATAGTTTACATTCCAGTAGGAATTTGTAAAGCAATATCTAGCCAAGGAATGCAAAGGTATAAGAAAAACTGACACAAATATTTACTTCCACATGTATGTCCATCTCATTAATTCCTGTATCAGAAGATGCAGATTTTTTAAAAAAATTTTTAATTTTTTTTACAACAGTCATTTAAAGTGGTGGAAAAGATTAGTAGCATTATTAATAAAGGAAATTTTAAATTCTTTGTACAAGGTCACACCAATGTCAGTAGGGTAGAATACTATCACAGATGAGAGACGATTTTTAATGACAAATGTTTTAGGAAGAAGGGAACTCAAAATGCACACTGGAAAATAAAAAAGTTAAATCTTGAAGAATCAGTTCTAATTGATTTTGTGTCTTCTGACATCATCACCATAGACTTTCAGAAGTTGCAGAGTCAAACATGGAGGATTTACAGTTGTTTGTGAAGCAGAATGATAAGTAAGAAAAATGTCAGAGTAGGGGTTTATGACCAAATCTCTATAACAAAATTCTCAGATACAGTTCAGATACAGAACTGCATCTGAGATGGCTGTGAGGAAATAGAAAGTCAAGGTAGCATGTAAATCACCGAAGAGTCAACATGCCACTGTGACTGATGCATTTCTTTTTTGGATGGCCCACTGGATTGCATATGCCAAAGAATGTCAGCACATTTAACTGGATTTCATCGGCGGACTTTCTTTCCAGAAGGGAAAAAAA